>LPNX011228594.1:53741-67947 GCA_001517045.1 Pseudotsuga menziesii | reverse complement strand
GAGATGGCCAAACCACATTTCATGTGGAGTCTTGTTATCAAGCGCATTTGAGGGACTTCTATTTCTCAAATAGGCTGCACATTTTACTGCATCACCCCAAAACACTAGTTTTACATTCATGAAAAACATCATTGAGCGAACCATATTCATTATGGTTCTATTCATTCTTTCTGCTACACTTTTTTGTTGAGGATTGTAGGGAACTATAGTCTGATGTGCAATTCCATGTTGGCGAAGATAATCTTCAAAAGCATTTGAAGTGTATTCTTTCCCATTATCAGTATGAAGTGTACCAATTTTTGATTGTGCTTGTTTTTCTATCAATGCATGAAAGTCTTTGAATGTTTGAAATGCTTCTAATTTTGTCTTTAAACAGTAAGTCCAACAAATGCTTGAGTAGTCATCAAAAAATGTCATAAAATACTTATTCCCATTTGCAGAAAGAGTTGGCATTGGGTCACATAAATCAGAATGCACTATTTCTAATTTCCTACTTGCTCTGAAATTAGATTCATGGAATGGCAGCTTACTATGTTTCCCTAATATACATGCATCACATTTGTTCTTCTCTTTGGGAATGGTGGGAAAACCAAATACACCATTCTTTCTCAACAAACGAAGACTGTTATAATTTAGATGACCAAATCTTGCATGCCACAATGAGCTAGATGACAAATTACCTTCTCCATGCTGAGAGAGGCAGGCATAGTTCTGAACTCTTGCAGATGAACCCTTTAGCTTCAGCAGCTTCCCATCTTCATATCCAGTCATGATGACTCGGTTGGCAGAGGACTTTCTTATTTCTACGAATCCATCAAACATGTGGATGGAATGGCCTTGCTGTCGAATCTCCACCAAGGACAACAGGCTTCTCTGCAACTCTGGAAGATAGAGAACATTCTTTAACAAGAAATCAGGGAATCCATGCATCTTCAGTCGAATGGTGCACATTCCCTTTGGTTTAAGACTTGACTTATCTGCAAAGTACACTATGCCATTTATTGTTTCATTAAGTTCTTCAAAACAGTCTTTTCTGAAAGTCATGTGTGATGTTGCACCAGTATCAAGTAGCCAAAATTCAGTGTAACATGAAAGTGAAGTCATTTCATTTATTCCAAGATTACAATGTGCAACAATACAATGAGCAGAATCAGAAGATTTACTAGCATCTTGATTTTTATTATCATCTTTCTTCTGGTTGTGCTTGTCTTTGATGGAGTCCCACGAAGCCCAACACTGATCTGATGTGTGCCCATTCTTTTCACAACGCTTGCACTACAAATTTGATCTTTTACTGAAGTTGTTTCTGCCCCCTCTACCTCTGAAGTTTCTTCTTCCTCTACCTCTCTTAGATGCTATAGATTGCATCTTTTGCAATCACAATGGAAATTTAGAGTTATGATTGTCTAAATGATGTGGATCTAGTTATGCAACTTTTCTTCTTTTGGAGCAGCTGTAGCAATTCTTAGACCAATCCTAAATCTTTTTTTTTTTTTTTTGGAAATTCAATATGGTCAACCAGCTACAACTTTTCTTCACAATATAATTTCTTTTATGCACCAAAAATATTTGCAATGATTTCTAGTCTGCAGTCTATTGCAACAAATAGGCTTACAATGTTGTGAACAAATTTTCTGCAACCTCCAAGCGATGATTTTGAAAATCTTATAACAATCTCCTTAAAAATATAGTAAAACAAATGCATAGTGCAAATACTTTTCAATACGCCAGTGATATGACACATGTCTCCACATAAGTGTGTGGAGTGTTGTATTCAGATACTCTCATATATATACTACAGAAAATGAAGATATGCTGCAGAGAATCCAAAACTCAACAAAACAACCAAATATGCTGCGGAATCAAATGTGGTCCATGATTGCATCTACATAACCACTATTAGAATCTAATAGTGATTACTAGAACAACACAATGGAAATTTAAACATACAACAGAAACACAAGGCGCAATGACCTACATCTCCATGCAGGTAATGGGTCGATCTTTATATATATAGCTCCAATGCAGAATGCAGAGAATAGTACCCTCAAGTTGCGATTAGGGTTTCCAATTCTTTAGCTCCAACACAGCTCACAGATTAGGGTTGACACGTAACTTGCAGGAGTTATGGGAACAACTACACCATCAACGTAGAAACTACACATTCAACCAAAGCAACAACTTGTATTCAATACTACCAGTGGTCACACAAAAACCATTGGAACGCTTTCACGCAGGCAGCTCTACGCAGGCAAAGAACGCAGGCAGCTCCACGCAGCAGAACGTAGCTCCACGCTTTGAGTCAACACAACAACATTCTCGGGCTCATACAGCAACCATATCATACATATGAGGAAAATTTGCAAAATTTAGGTTTTATGCACTTCACCAATAGGTAATCTCCAAAATAGCAAGGCGACTTCAATAGCAGAATAGCAAGGAGACCTCAATAGCAGAATACGAGCAGCTTCATTGTAATGTAGACATAGTAACCAACACCATTAACTGGTCTTCATGGCTTCACGTTCCATCAACAATAGTGCGCAGTTGACAGAAGCTAATGGGAGTCTGCAGGTTGGAGTCTGAGGTCAGGCTATTGATTTCTTCATTTTGTCATTCATTGTAAGATGAAGGATGAAGTGGGCGAAGAGAACGATAAAGTTAGGGTAGGGTTTGCAAAGCACTTGGCCTCCTACAACAAGAAGACTCACGACACAGCAGTCGAGCTCCTCAAGAGATGGCTGGAAGCCCAAACCCACGTCTCTAATCTGGAAGGGCCTCTTCTAATGTGTTTGGAATGCTGACAAGCACAAATTCCAGGCCCAGCTCATCGACAAACTTGCTTCCCTCATTCAAACTCTCGACCTTGCACTCACTCAGCACTACTTACAGGTATTTCTCTTAACCATGGTACGAGAATGGAATGGAATCGAGTCAGCCATGGTGGATAAGAGATGAGGCTGCAGCACTGCAATATGACTTGATTGAGAGAATTGAAAGCATATAAAGAATGAAAGGTTGGGGACTGTGACATGCACATGAGATAGAACTGCAAGAAAAAATTGGTGCCTCAGAAAGTTGTTAGAAAATGGCATGCAGGAAGAGACAACACAGGCCAGACATTCTTGCTGAGACTCAGCACTGTGGACTATGGCCAAGAGACAACCATAATTCCTTTATCTCAAGGAGGAGGGAATTCTAAAATGCAATTCCAAAGGGTGCAGTGCAGCAAAAATTTCACAGAGGTATGCAGAATACCAAGAATTAGGGTTAGGCAGGTCTCCAAGAGAATAACGCATACAATGCATGCGACTGGCAGACTGACTGAGCAGGAAGTCTGGCAATGGACTGGCAAGCAGAATGCCAGGACTGAAATGCAGCAAGAAGGAGTTATGGAAAATAGCCAAGCTCTGATACCACTTGTTAGGTATAACTCCCGATTCAATATTATTCCAATGCTAATGCATTCATTTATACATTTCAGGCGGTGGTTGAGCTTCACCTTCCTATGTAACTGTTCAACTTCCTACATAACTATTTATTTATTTATTTACATAATATAATCCCGATGGATTATATTCTAACAATTTGCAACACCATTTTTCCCGTTCATTACCTAGCAACACAAGGGCTAATCAAGCTCATCGGTGTTACTGACAAAAAAACATAAACATATTTTTATAAAAGTTCACTCTTTGATATTGAAAAACCAAGAATACGCCCATTTCCTTAGGGCATAGTCAACATCGGCAGCCATAAGACAACAACACACCAGAAAGGCATGCACTCCTTTGTAATGTGTTCCATGTAGATCGTAATCACAACTCAAGAAGTCTTAAATAAAAAAAAATTATGCATATTAATTTCTACAACTACACACATATATATTTCTAACAAGGGTTACAAGATACTTATTTGTTAGTATATGTCTTCTCTTTTTCTTTTCGTGAGAAATGGGGCTACCTTCATTGAGATAACAATTGCTTGGGTTTGTTAGCCAAGGAACTTGGTGTGGGTTATTTCAAGGATGCTTTAGAAATTTTAACAACTCAATGATTCATTCTGTGCATTTGTCACTCTCCTTGTTATGTGGATATAACCATTAGGTTCTCTGAACAACTCATCTATATACCCTTGAAATTGTATAAAAAATTCTCTTAGAGATTACCAAGTTGGATCTACTCATTATAGTCCTTAACAAAGTCATATTTAACTAGATGAGTAGGTATTGAAGATAAGATATACCTCTGCTCACCTGCAATGTAATCTTAAATTCACGATCCATTGAGAGAAAAATGATGATTGGATTCGTACTACCCAGACTACGGTGGAAAAAATCGATTTGGTAGGTATTATAGAGCTAAGACATGTCACAATGGCAAGGAGAGCATACTTTTTATATTAAGGAATCTAAAAACAACTTGATTAAGCACATTGAAAGGGAATGTGGTTCAAGGTATATTTAAAGGAAGGAGGACGTGTTTCAATAATGATCCCTTGACAGGTAACTAGCCCTACTATAAGTCATATTAAAGACATAGGTTTTGTTTTTAGTTTGTTGTGACTACTTGGATAGAAAAATCTATTAATGGTGCAAGCATTCAAGGTTTATGCAATAGAAAGGAGGATGTGATTTCTACAACAAAGAATCAGTTTCAAGGTTTGATATGGTTCATAGAGGCTCTAGAACAAATTTTGGCCTCTGTAATTGGCCTCATTGGCTCAAAAATAACCCTTGTTGTCACGTAATCCATATAAAAACATAGAGAGCATCCCGAAAACTAACTGAAAGTGGAATAATCAAATAGTTGTAGTCTAAAGAAATATTGTGTGCACTAAGGGGGGTTTCTATAGAAGAATTATGTACAAATAGGCAAAGAGTAGGGTCAAATTGGCTCAAATTCATTAGTTCTCATTTTCTAGTGATGTCAAATTGAATTCTCCAAGTGCCAATTAATTTTCCAAGGACCCATCTAGTAATTTTTCTCCTAAATTAAACCATTTGAGTGTAAATGTCTAAAATTCAATTTACTATTTGAAATTTGTGTTTAAAACCCTTATATTCAAATCAACATATGACTTAGTGCTTTTATCATGTACCTATTTTTTAGTTGTTGTGGTGTAGACTATTGTTTTAGTTGCCCACAATTTATGCAACAATAGAGTCTATGGTGTATATTTTAGTATCTTTTACAAGGTAATTGGGTTTTTTGGTTGCTATGCATATTTTGTTTTTTTTCAATGGGACATACCTCTATACTCCATGGATTGCATTTCCTAGCGTGGGTCCATTTAAATTAGGGTTTGGATTACATTATATTCAAGCACATACCCATGTGAACTGGGGTTTGAGATGAAACTAGGGGTTGCACAATTTTGAATTTTAATATTTGATATGTTGACCATTTCTATGAACTCAAGATGTCCATATTTAAGCTTCAAAATCTTCAGGTGCATATCACTTAAGCCAAATCGATACGGATCTATACTAGCATGAATATGCAATGCACCCAATGCATTATCTACATTTATTGCACCATTACATACACAAATACAAAGTGTTGATGGATTTCCCTATCCACCCTGATTATAAATCACCTTTCTTCTTTTGTTGCAAGAAATCAATACTTGATTTTTCTTTACAGTATAATGAGAATTCTATTATTGGATTGGAACTTGTTTGGTATTTAGTTACATTATTTGAGAAGAAAACATATATTACATTCTATTTTAGCATTTTTTTCTTTGGTCTTAGCTTTTAGAGTTCCTTATCATTTTTCATAGTTTCATAATTTTTTCATTTGAGATTATGCATTGATTCTTGTGAGTCATTCTATATGCTTGGATACATGCCTAACATTGAATACCTTATGGTGTGCCAACCTAACTGAATATTTCAGCTTTGAAATTCCATTGTGCTTGTCTTAGACGGTGATGATAGGTCTATTGTTGATGATTATAAAGGGATCGAAAATATTTATATTTGAGAAATATACCCTTTTCTAGAAATGAAAAGTACACCTCTTTTGAATATTTTGGAGAACTAGGGGCATTTCCAATATATGGGATAAAAAAAACCAAAACGCCCTGTTATTATGGAGGATTTCTTATTAAATCTTGTCAAAATTGTGCCTGGAAATTGAAGTTTGGGAAATTATGCAATTTCAGCGTTCACAATTACCTGTCCTAGACTAAGTGTCGTATTATAAAACTACCCAAATTGTTGAAATTTCAATTTGAGCATTGAAATCTGCACTTTCAACAATTCTTCCTCTGTTAGATTTCGACCGATAGGAGGCAATTTGGTTGTTGCATATACTTCTCCCATTTCAAAAACTTAAAAATATTATCATAGAAGATTTGAATTCTTTGAAAATTTTCCGTAGTTGCATGTGAGGCTATGACTATAAAGTATTTTCGAATCATAAATTATAAGAGACAGAAACATATGCCGAATGGATTAGAGAGGATGGAAAGTGTTGAAGAAATGGAGTTGGACTTAAGAATGCAAATGATTTTTTAGACTGACCATCCCCAAATTATCAACAATGACAATATTAAGATCAATTTCACCTACTAAAGTTGAGGTAGAAATGTCAATAACATCTTTATTGGATCAACAGATTCTCTAATAATAGTTGTTTTAATCATGTTACAAATATTATGAAAAATGAGATTTAATTTAAGTATATGCATGGCATTTTACCAGAAAGAGATTTTCTTTCTTAACCCTCTAACTATACCATAAAGATAATAATGTATTTCACCCCACTTCCTTTTAAGAATTTTACAATGCTCAATTTGCTCAATTTGACTTTGAAACTTGTCATAGCTTTTTTAACATTGTTGAATTTCTTATTTGACCAAGCTACATTATGAGCATTTTTGCTCTTCTCTATTGCAGTCAATGATCTCATTATAATCCATTAAGTTTAGTCTTTTCTCTATTTATTATTTGCACAACATTTTCTCTTTAAATTTAGATGTCATCATAGTAATTTAATGGCATGTCGATATTCCACATAGAAACTTTCTCTTCTATTCTAAAATTTTTCCTCCAAGATTCGCTAGAGATTAAAGATGATTTTTTTTTTCTTGACTAAAAATCTGTTGATTAATAGTTCTAAAGACAAAATTAGGTTTTCATGTTCCATTAATATTTTCTAAATGTTATAAGTCTAGTTAAGCTTGCAATCAAGATCAACCCCAACATACTTGTATGAATTAATCACTTCCTCTAAATTGTTATTTTCGTACACACAATTGGTGTAAGTGATATCATTGGATTTGATTATCATAATGTTTGTCTTATCAATATTTATTAACATATCAATACTAGAACATAAATATTTAAAAATTCTTAATTGCTTGTCAAGGTGAGAGGTACCTTTACAACATAATAATATTATTAGTGTATTGGAATAAGGATGAGAAAGAAAAAGAGAATTGTCTCCTATATAAGTTTATATAGAAGATAAATAAAACACCTTTCTTACTTTGCAATTATCAAAACCATATATAAAATCCCTTAAGATTTCATAACCATATATATAACATATAAAATCCCTTAAGATTTCATAAGATCAAAGCATTGCAAGTGACATTACATCAACATAAATAAACAAGGAGGGCTGCAAGGCAGCAAGTCCATGCCTTCAGCCTTTGCTTTTAATTTTCCTCGTTGCCTTTGCTTCAGCCTTTTATTCTAATTTGCCTCGTTGCCTTGTTGTATTAGGTAGCCTAAGCTTCCATGTTGATTTGTTGTATCAGGATGCAACGAAAACAACACGCAAGGACTAATTACAATGTAGCACTTGTTATTATTTTGTTTTCGTTAAACTTTAATTCCTAAAAACATTTATTATGTAACCTTTAGTTAAAAATATACATACAATAATATTTTTTCATTTGTCCATAAAAATTTCATGTTGTTCCATATTAAAAAACAAGCAAGCTCATGTTCAAATCCAAAAATCCAACAAGGCTGCTTGACAGCTAATACCTTTCGAACTATTGCATTTAATAAACCGAGCTATTGCAATTGCATTAAAAATACTTAAATGACTATATATTGCTAAGTAAACTGAGCTCTTGCATTGCAGTAGCAGTACATGAGCTACACAAACCGAGCTCTTGCAGTAGCAGTACTTGAAGCTGGCTTTGGATGGGGTCGTCAACCAACTATTAAAATTAATAAATTAATTCAATTGAGTAGTAGAATATGGAAATCATCATTTATCATCAATAAAAGAAACTATTAAAATTAAGAAATTAATGTATAAAAGTAGAACTTACTCCACTGAATGTTTTCTTTCCATCTAATGGGATGTTTCACTACCTACATGCAAATCCCTCAATTTATTTGGTTTTGTGCTACATCAAGAGTGCTGGTGAGTTTCTTGAAAACCAATTACAAGTTTTGAAGAGTTGTGTATTCCACAAGGCTGGTATCTTTGTCTTCTATGTATAAGGGTAACTGCTCACAAATAGTTTAGCCTCTGAACCAATAATTCTTTGATAATTAACTCAATTAAAGTTAGATGGCATATAAAACTAACACTTCATTTTCTTACCGTTTTTCTCTCACTATAAAACTAATATTTCAATTTTTTACTATTTTTTCTCAATCTAATTAAACAACTTAGTGAGAATAGGAAAAAACGTATTAAAAAATTAAACCATATATCTACATCAATTAACATTACTCTCAAAACAAAATATTTAGATGAAAGTATAATTTGTTAATTTACATTCATTGAAATTGCTAATTAATATTACTTTCATAACAAACAAAGTATCTATATGAAAGCTATATAATTTGTTAATTTACATTTATTGAAATTGCTATAGTGCAACGGACCCCAAATTCTGGTTATTAATATTTTTGTCACCCTCATCTATCTGATTGAGTGGAACTAATTGCTTGTTTTTGGGTGTCTAATTTTCTTGGTCATTAGATAACAATAAAGTGGAATAAAGTGCTTCATAACCAGGTGTATTAAAATTCATGCAAAGGTTCCCCATAGCTTTGGCATGTTATAAAATTTGCTAAACCCATGAGCTACGTGGCAAGATGGCGATTCAACGTGCTGTCAATTTGGTACAAATTTTTTTATGCGGCTAAAGAAGAAAGATCTGCAAATGTATGTGAATTCAACAAACACGTACCATGATACAAATGCTCCACTTATCTACCTTAGTTTGGCTGATGCATATGGCTGAAGGATGAAGAACTACTAATAATAGCAGTTGAATCATCACTATCACCAGCATAGGTAGTTTAAGTAACACCTTTAAGAATTTGAGCCATACCTATGTTCATGAAGTGCTTGCTAGACCGCACTTGGCAATATTTCGAATATGGTCGCTTTGTTGTAAAAAATGGGCCATACCTATGTTCATGAAGTGCTTGCTGGACCGCACTTGGAAAGATTTTGAATCTGGTCGCTTTATTGTTGGTGCTAGGAAGCATTTGGAAAGCTATTTATGACAACTGGCCGTGTTTTGCATATACTACTGATTCATATTTATTCATAACATAGGATTTTCACTAAGGTTTTTGGTAGATATGAATGGAAGGGCTACTATGCGATGCACAACCATTCTCCATCTCCAACACTAGTGAAGGTATTATTCCATTATTTTAAATTTTGATCATTCAAATTATCTACTGAGCTGAGTGAATCAGATATTGGATTTTCCTTTTATTTTAATTGTAATCATGCTTTGCCTTGCAGGTCGACAGTGCCAATAAGCATGGAATTATTCTGGAAGTAGTAAAAGTGCTGACAGACAGATCTGAATCTTACCATTTCCAAGGCTTACATATCTTCTGATGGAGGATTTTTCATGGATGGTAAATTTACAGTCTTGGCCATAATTTGTTTTAGACTTTAGTATTTCAGTTGCAAAGCCATTAATAAAATTGAATGGCAGTTGGTGTTGCTAAATCCAATGTAACATGCTTTTCTTATGGCATTTTTCCATGTAATATAAAAAGATGGCAACAAATTTAGAGATGAACAAGCTATTGAGTATATAAAAACAAGTATTTCTAGATCTCTTGTCTGCTACAAAAAGCTTGGGAATGCCCATTTTTATTCACGAAACTCTTTTTAATTATACCTATTCCGATTGCAGTCTTTGGGAACTAATGCTTTCATCTTACCTTCAATGAGGAGATCCATTGGAGTAAGGGTTGCTGTTGAACATACAACAATTGAATTAACAACAAGAGATAGGTCGGTTTTTCTCTGTGAAGTATTTGCAGTTCTCACATACCTTAAATGTTATGTTGTTTTGATTGATAGGCCGAAGATCTCTTGAGGATGCAGCTTGTCTTTTTCTTGAAAATAATAAAATTGTCTTGTGTTATTTCATAATGATACTGCAGGTTGAGGTCATTGTCTAGTGGCGGCTAAGTCTCTACCTTTTCCCTTTGCTTCATTTGGATCTAGCTCTTGAAATGCATCTAAATTTTGAGCACAACAAGAAATTTGAAAGTATGCTACGAACTTCCAAAATCAAAGGTATGCAGTGTAACACCCAGGTTTTGACCCCATTGCATTAAATGTACATGATGTATATATTGTAATGAATCATGGTGTGGAGCTAAAGGCAAAATCCCCACCATCGATTTAGTTGTGTTATGTTTTGGTGAACAGAATCGTTGCCGATGGTCTATCATGGTATACGGCATATATTGAGTTTTGTCATCATGTAAATATGCATCTTTAATTAAATGAACCCAACCAGCTATGCTCACTGCAACCATAATGAAAAGGGCATGATTTTCCTAAGGATAAGGGGGTGGAATTGTTAAACATTGAACCAATGGAAAAAAAATCCATGTGTCAACCACCCATTCAAAATTGCTGATGTTAGTTGAGGGCAGTTATTGCTGGGAAGTGGTGGGTGGCAGGACTGTCAGTCCTTTCCCACATGCCCACTCCACCAGCAGACTATCTATCTTCACGTAGAAAGGAAAATGGGGGGGGATTCATCCCATTCTTGCTCATCCTCATGCGTCGATTGGGATTCATGATCATTTTTCCTCACGCAGGTAGACAACCACCATACTCCATTGTCTTGCTCATTCTCACACACAGTATTCTTCTTGGTTTTTACTCATGCAGCGAGTTGGGGGCCATGTTCTTTCACCCACGCTTTCCCTGTGAAGGGCCATTCACGTTTTTCTGCTGTGTGTATGTTTTCCTTACTGATTTGTGGCTTGTACATATGTTTTTCCCTTGCCCAGCTGAGAACCTGGTTTTCCTCTTCCATCTTCGGATTGTGTAAGTTTCCCCGGTGACTTCATTATTGAGCACAGGCTCTTGTTTCCCCATGTTGTTGGTTGTGTCTGCCTTTACATTTTGGGGCTGTTGTAGGTTTTTTTGGAGTCGTTTTGGCCACGATAGGGCCAAGAATGACTCAGGAATTATTTTCCTTGCCCAAGCTGTGAATTTCTTATGTGATTGCATGTATGCAGCAGTTGGTCTTCAGACTGTGTTGGAGTAGGGATGGGGCCTTGGTTTGCTTGATAAACCTGGTGTGTTTGGGGAACCACATAGACAGAGCTAGAGAGTTGGATTTCTTCTCCACAACCCTTGAATAGCACTAGAAGGGAGGTCAAGGCCTGAGGGACTGTGTAGCAGAGAAGGGACTGATTTCCTTGTGTTGGGTGTGTGTGGGTGTGCTAGAAGTCAATCTAGTTCTGGTGTAGGTGTCCTTAGCTCTGCAATGAGCTCACCAACTTAGCATATGACCCTTCCCAGCTCCTTGATGGCCTAATAAACTTGACCATGTTGGCTTGGCTGTCTTGTTGATGGCCTAATAAACCCAACTGTGTTGGCTTGGCTGTGTTTTGTGTATCCTTGGCTATGTGTAATCCTGCTTGTTCCTTATTCCTCGGTGAATCATGCCCAACTCAGGGGTGGTAGCATTGTTGAGAGATTTAGGAGCATGCTAGCCTATGGTTGGGTAGAACGTTGCAGCGACGTAACTGGTTGCAGGACGAGTTCTTTATGAGATAAGTAATCTTGTCTATTTAAATTTTGCAATCATATTTACTGTTAATGAATGTGATGAACATGTTGAATGCTTGTATGAATGTATGTTTGCTTCCACTATATGATAAATAATCACGTATGCATGATCTAGTTCAAAACATTTTGTTTCAGGATTTTATGTACATACATCTTCATGGGGCGGTTTCCCGGATGGTTAATGCCATGGTAGCGTCCTCTTCGCTGGTCGGAGGATCAGGGACGCTACATTGTGGTATTAGAGCGCATGTTGCAGCATGGGCCTGAATGGACCGCGAAGATGCAATGACAGAGGGAGGATTTTCTTCTGCCCAGCAGAGATCAAAAATTTATGATAGAAAATTTCTTGAAAATTTTGTTGAAAAATTTGTCTAAGTGCCTGAACCGTCGGCTCATCGGAAGACTAACTGGGAAGCTCCTTCGATGTAGCGGAGAGCTAGACAGAAGATCACCTGATGGAGGAAGAAACTTGTGAACTTTCTCTAAGTGATCGTCGGCCGTCGACGAAAGTTAGTGGAAGCTAGAGCCGCTGTTTTGGCGAAGAACCACCGAAACGCTGACCCTTTTTAGTTGAAAGACCGTCCGAAAAAGGCCATCGACGATCAGCGATGATTAGATGTTTGGATCGACGGAAGTTAGTTGTTCATGCATCCACCGTTGCAGCTGTTTAGTGGGCTATCCATCTAATGGATAATGCATCCAACCACCGATGCCATAATAATCAGTGCTTCTGATTTCTGATATGCCACCATCGGAAAACCTTAGTTGTTGAAGTCGCCGACACGGCGGACCCGTTCAGTTTTGAGTCACTGAAACAGAGTGATCAATTTCTCTAATCCACCAATAGGGTTACGTTCACGGAAAACATTGAGAGTTTGCACGCCCACCATTGCGGTTGCCATGGGACTAGCCGCCCGAAGAGTAGTGGATCCAATCACCGATAAATATCGGAAGCCTAGATGACTACAGATCCGACACGCTAGAGGAAAGTAGGCGAACAGATTGCCGATGAAAAATGGAGGAAGTTAGTTGTGCTGGCCGCCGAAACGTCGGAATGTTAGTTGGGATGAGACCCGATCCTGTACAAGGAAATTTTGAGTTTTACAAGTGGGATTTCTTAGCAAATTTCAACTATTTTTCTATGGGATTTTCAGTGGTTTTTCAATGGATTTTCAAGGATAAAAAGGAGAAAGTGGCAGGGATCTTATGCACTAGATTGCGCGAAAATCAAAGATTTACAAAAAACAAAAAAAATGAAAAACATAAAAAGGGCACTGCCTTCGACCCGCCCTGCAGTGGCGCAGGGAAGCCACAAGGGGGAAATCCCCCTTGACCCCCGTCGTCCCCCTCAGATAGACATTCTTTGATGAAGAAATTATTGTGTTTGGGAAAAATTGTTATTTTATGATTTTTCTAGGAGAAGGTAAGTAATTCTGATTTATATCAATGTTATGCATCTAATAGTTGTGTTACTAACACGTTTGCAAAATCATAGTCACCTTCAAGGGTAGTATTCTAGGTAGTGCAGTTTGGTAAGTAAGTGGTGGGTCAGTTATGAGAACCCATGACGGATATGATGCTCGGAATTCTTAGGAGCATGCACGAGATGCCATGGGAGAAAATGTCCATAACGAAAATGATGAAATAGAGTCTAATGGGAGGAGATTCCAGGCGACACCGTCAGACGTTGCAACCACCATGAGAAGCTTGATTAAAGCCTAGGAAGAGAAACATCAGCTAAATGCTGCAATGTTGTAGAGTTTAATAGACTTGCAGAGAAAGATAGAGTCTAGACGAGGTACAGCAAGAACAGAAGGTAGTAAGAGCAGTACCAAGAGAAGGAGAAGAACTTCTAGTGGATCATCTGACTCTGAAGAATCCAACGGGGATTCAAGTTCTTAATCTCATAAAAGAAAAAGAAAGAGACACCATAGGGATTGCTCTCAGGATGAATTTAAGAAGGATAAACCTCCTACATTTGATGGTGAGGTAAAGACTAGACAAGAGGTTGAAGCTTGGCTTCTTGGGATAAAGAAGTACTTTCAAGTTTAGGATTATTTAGGAAACATGAAGGCAAGAGTTTCCATATGTATAAATTCAGGCCTGCAGTAGATTAATTTCACCCACAACAATTAACAATTGATCATGCAAAATTATCACCA
>LPNX011228594.1:0-51437 GCA_001517045.1 Pseudotsuga menziesii | reverse complement strand
TGAGGAAATGGGCCAGCAACATCACTGTGAATCAGCTCGAGGGGTGCAGAGGTTCTCTCATGGCTGGCTTTCTCAAATTTGTGCTCTGGGTGTTTTCCTCACGAGGTAAAGCTTGACTATTACAATAAGACTTTTGAATGCATGAATGAAGAAGGGAACCTAGTAGTTGTGAAAGGTATTCCAAAGGTGATTTCAGTAAGGTAGGTTTCAGTGATGAAGTTGAAGAATTTCTGTAGGAAGGGTTGCCAGTTGTATGCAGTTCATATTTTGGAGACATTAGGAGATGAAACTCCTAGGTTGGAGGACTATTAGGTGTTACAGGAATTCAAGGATGTGTTTCCTGATGAGATTCCAGGGCTTCCTCCAAAGAGGGTCATTGATTTCACAATTGAACTTGTGCCAAGAGCAACACCAGTGTCCAAGACACCCTATGGGATGAGTACACCGGAGATGCTAGAGTTGAAGATGCAACTGCAAGAGTTGTTGGAAAAGAAGTATATTCGGCTGAGTGTGTCTCATTGGGGAGCACCAGTTCTGTTTGTAAAGAAGAAAGATGGTACACTCAGGTTGTGTATTGATTACAGACAATTGAACAAGGTTACGGTGAAGAATAAATATCCTTTTCCTAGGATTGATGACCTCTTTGATCAAATGAGAGGAGCAAAGGTATTTTCCAAGATTGACTTGAGGTCTAGATACCATCAGGTAAGAATCAAGGATGAAGACATTCATAGGACAGCCTTCAGGACAAGGTATGGGCATTATGAGTTTGTAGTGGTACCATTTGGTCTCACAAATGCACCACCTACATTTATGTGCCTTATGAATAGTGTCTTCAGTAGGTATTTGGACAAGTTTGTTCTTGTTTTCCTTGACGAAATTCTTATTTATTCTAAGAATGAGGAAGAACATGAAGAGCATTTGAGATTGACATTGAAATTGCTCAGGGAGCATCAGCTGTATGCAAAACTGAGCAAGTGTGACTTCTATAGAGATAGAATTCAATATTTGGGTCACATTATCTCAGAGGAGGGTATATCTGTGGACCTTGAAAAGATTGAAGCCATTATGAATTGGCCTACTCCAAGAAATGTGACAGATGTAAAATCTTTTATGGGACTTGCAAGATACTACCGAAGGTTCATTGAGGGATTCTCCAAAGTTTCACATGCCATCACTTCTTTGCAAAAGAAGGGGATGAGGTTCGAATGGACATCGAGGTGTGAAGAAGGCTTCCAGTAGTTGAAGAATCTTTTCACCAATGCACCCATATTGAAAGTTGCAGATCCGGAGAAATATTTTGTGGTGTGTACCGATGCATGTGGACAAGGGCTTGGAGGAGTCCTTATGCAGGACAACCACGCGATATGTTATGAGTCGAGAAAGCTGAAGAAACATGATAAGAACTATGCCACTCATGATCTAAAGCTTGCATCCATAGTACATGCCCTCAAGATGTGGAGACATTACTTGATGGGTGGAAGATTTGAGCTCAGAACGGACCATTGTGGTCTAGAGTATCTATTTGATCAGCCTACTCTGAATGCTAGGCAAGCAAGATGGCTGGAATTTTTATGTGAATTTGATTTTGAAATCAAGCACATAAAAGGAAAGGAGAATAAGGTAGCCGATGCACTCAGCAGGAAGGTACAGGAAATGCATGTGGCATCTCTTAGTATTTACCAATAAAAATTGAGGCAGCATATTGTTAATCATGTTGCCATAGATGAATTGTATGAACAGGTAAAAGACAAATTGCAACAGCAAAGTCTTGAGAAGAGGTATGAAGGATATAAATTGGAAGAAGATGGACTTCTTACTTATAAAGGTAGAATTTATATTCCAGATGTAGCATATTTGAGGAGAGTTGTTATGGATGAAATCCATCAAGATCCATACTCTGGTCACCCAGGATATCAGAAGACAATTGCTATAGCTAGAAAGTAGTACTTTTGGCCAGGAATGAAAAAGGACATGGTTGAATACATTTCAAGGTGCATGAAATGTCAACAGGTAAAGGTTGAGCATCAACATCCAGCAGGCTTGTTGTAGCCTTTGCCAGTTTTGGAATGGAAATGGGAAGTTATTTCCATGGATTGCTGATGACCTGGAGACAACATGATTCCATCATGGTTGTGGTGGACAAGTTGACAAAGGCAGCACATTTTATACCAGTTAAGTATACACATAAGACTAATGACATTGCAAAGATCTTCATGAAGGAGATTTTCAATTTGCATGGATTGCCGAAGGCAATAATCTCTGATAGAGATGTCAAGTTCACTTCCAATTTTTGGAAGGGGTTGTTTGCAGATTTGGGTACAACGCTAAACTTCAGCACTTCATACCATCCTTAGACAGATGGGCAGATAGAGAGAATTAATCAGGTTCTTGAATATATGCTTCGCATGTACATGATGGACAAACCAACCAAGTGGGAATATTACTTGCACTTGGTAGATTTTGCTTTTAACAATGGACAACAGGCATCCTTGGGGATGAGTCCGTATGAATATTTGTATGGAAGAAGGTGTAGGACACCTGGGACTTGGGATAATCCAATGAACCGGGCTGTTCTTGGACCAGAATTGCTCAAGGAAATGGAGAAAGAGGTTGTAAAGATCAGGCAGAATCTGAAAGCAACAGAGGCCAGACAAAAATTCTATGCAGATAAGCATAGGGTGAACAGAGAATCCAGTTTTGGAGATCATGTTTACCTCAGAGTGAGGGAAAAGAAGTGTTCCCTGAATCTTGGAAGTTGTGCAAAGTTGTCACCAAGATATTGTGGGCCATTTGAAGTGCTTGAAAGAATAGGGCCAGTTGCATATAGACTTGCATTGCCTGCTAGCACTAGAGCTCATAATGTTTTTCATGTTTCTTTACTTTAGAGATATGTACATGATCCTAACCATGTAATAAATTGGGATGTGATTCAGGTGGAACCCGAGGGAGAGTTCTGAACCAAGCCAATGTGCATCCTCGATAGGAAGGTCACAATGCTCCGGAACCAGGCCGTAGGTCAGGTAAAGGTGCAATGGGAGCACTATAGACCTGAAGAGGCTACATGGGAGCTAGAGGATGCCATGCGATTGGCACATCCATTTTTGTTCAATTCCGCAGAACACTGAGGCAGTACCAGTGTAGCATTTTGTTCAAATTTTGTAAAGCACTGAGGACAGTGCTATTGAAGGGGGAGGGGAATGTAACACCCCGGTTTTGACCCTGTTGCATTAAATGTACATGATGTATATATTGTAATGAATCGTGGTGTGGAGCTAAAGGCAAAAGCCCCACCATCGATTTAGTTGTGTTATGTTTCGGCGAACGGAATCGTTGATGATGGTATATCATGGTATACGACATATATTAAGTTTTGTCATCATGTAAACATGCATCTTTAATTAAATGAACCCAACCAGCTATGCTCACTGCAACCATAATGAAAAGGGCATGATTTTCCTAAGGATAAGGGGGGGGAATTGTTAAACCTTGAACCAATGGAAAAAAAATGCATGTGTCAACCACCCATTCAAAAATGCTGATGTTAGTTGAGGGTAGTTATTGCTGGAAAGTGGTGGGTGGAAGGATTGTCATTCCTTTCCCACACACCCACTCCACTAGTAGACTTTCTGTCTTCACATAAGAAGGAAAATGGTGGGGGATTCATCCCATTCTTGCTCATCCTCACGCGTCGATTGGGATTCCCGGTCAGTTTTCCTCACACAGGGAGACAACCGCCATACTCCATTGTCTTGCTCATTCTCACGCACAGGATTCTTCTTGGTTTTTACTCACGCAGCGAGCTGGGGGGCGTGTTCTTTCACCAATGATTTCCCTGTGAAGGGCCATTCACGTTTTTATTCTATGTGTATGTTTTCCTTACCAATTTGTGGCTTGTGTATATGTTTTTCCCCTTCCTAGCTGAGAACCTGGTTTTTCTCTTCCATCTTCAGACTGTGTAAGTTTCCCCGGTGACTTCATTATTGAGCACAGGCTCTTGTTTCCCCACGTTGTTGGTTGTGTCTTCCTTTACATTTTGGGGCTGATGTAGGTTGTTTTGGAAGGATTTTGGCCACGATAGGGCCAAGAATGACTCGGGAATTGTTTTCCTTGCCCAAGCTGTGAATCGCTTGTGCGATTGCGTGTATGCAGCGGCTGGTATTTGGACTATGTTGGAGTAGGGATGGGGGCTTGGTTTGCTTGATAAAACTGGTGTGTTTTGGGAACCACACAGACATAGCTAGAGGGTTGGATTTCTTCTCCACAACCCCTGAATAGAACTGGAAGGGAGGTCAGGGCCTGAGGGACTGTGTAGCAGAGAAGCGATTGATTTCCTTGTGTTGGGTGTGTGTGGGTGTGCTAGAATTTAGGTTAGTTCTAGTGTAGGTGTCCTTAGCTCTACAATGATCTCACTAGCTTAGCATATGACCCTTCCTAGCTCCTTGATGGCCTGATAAACCTGACCATGTTGGCTTGGATGTCTTGTTGATGGCCTGATAAACCCAACTGTGTTGCCTTGGCCGTGTTTTGTGTATCCTTGGCTATGTGTAAGCCTACTTGTTCCTTATTCCTTAGGGAATCATGCCAAGCTTAGGGGTGGTATCATTTCTGAGAGATTTAGGAGCATGCTAGCCTATGGTTGGGTGGAACATTGCAGCGACGTAGCTGGTTGTGGGACGAGTTCTTTATGAGATAAGTAATCTTGTCTATTTTACTTTTGCAATCATATTTACTGTTAATGAATGTGATGAACATGTTGAATGCTTGTATGAACATATGTTTGCTTCCACTGTATGATAAGTAATCACATATGCATGCTCTAGTTCAAAACATTTTATTTCATCATTTTATGTACATACATGTTCATGGGGCGGTTGCCCGGATGGTTAATGCCATGGTAGCATCCACTTTGCCGGTTGGAGGGTCAGGGATGCTACATGCAGCAACAATTGACTATACACTATGACGGTGGAATTGGAATACACTCTGCTATATCTCCTCCATTTTTCATGGGCTTATAGGATCGAGCCCCAATTTCGCTCCATCATTCGCCCTTGACCAATTCGGTGATGGTGCTGGGAGGCTACTAGTTTAGGTATCATGCAAATGAATAGGGTTGGTCATGCCTGTATTGTGAGAATGACTGATTGAGTTCTCAGGAATCCATAGATTGTATCGGATGAATCTGTAATTCCAAAATATTTGTTTGGAATCATCCCAGTGGAACTTTTGTATTGAAGAATTTCGAGGGGAGCTTCATACACATCCCATTGATTTTCAGTATGAAGAAGTCCTTTTGCAACAACAGAACTTGTTTCATTCATCTTCTTATTATTTGAATCATCAAAGGCTACACGTACACTAGTATGCACGATTCTTGTATGTACAGGTACATGAGGAATTTGGTTGGAGTCATCATGTCCAAATTGCAGAAGAGTAGATGTAAGCCATGAAACACACTCATTTGAAGCTCTTAGTTGTTTTTCTGCTTCTAGAAGGATTTTCAGAATTTCTCTATTATATCTTTGAATGCTGCACGGAATTAAAACAATATGAATCAGAGAATTTTACTATCACTGTCCATTCATTTTGCCTCCTAATGTGTAGATCATCCAATACTAAATTCATTTTAGATATACAACAATAAATTATTAGAAAATAACTTTTAATATCATCACTAACCCATTTGTTAGCCATGGAGATCATCAACCCTAGTTGACATGAGCATAAACTTGTTAAATTTATCTCTTGTGTGCGTCTAGGCTGATTCCTATTACTTATTAGTGTATAATTCCTTTGAAACAATATCTTTGATTAATATTAAGGTCATTCAATGACCCAGACTGTCACGTCCCCATCCCTCCGACCGGCGAAGAGGACGCGACCAACACCAATCACTTAACCGGGAAAACAGCCCCATGAACACAAACAAGGATTAAATGCTGAAATTAAAGAAACTTAAACATACAGGAATGGTAAGCATACAAACATACACAGATGCCTAATTCTGCAATCGTACAGCGGAAGCAATCATAAGCATTTCAACATTTAACATGTTCATCATAATTTCATTTGCAAACAATAGATTAATTGCAGAGATGAAATAATCGGCAGCACTTATCTTTTGATGAAGAATCCCGCAACCAGCTACGTCGCTACAACATTCCACCCAACCATAGGCCAGCATGCTCATCAATCTCTCAGCAACGCTACCACCCCCGAGCTGGGCATGATTCCTCCAAGGATAAGGGTCAATGCAGGCTTACACATAGCCAGGGGACACAAATCAGCAAACCAACACAACTAGGTTTACCATGCCTTCCACAATCTGCCAAGCCAGCACAGTCCGAAGACCAACCACTGCATACCCGCAGCATAACAATCCCTTCACAACCATGTGAAGAAGGTAAAGACAACCAGGGATAGTCCCAACAAAATATGAGCACAACTCAAGCCCACAAGGCAACACAGAGTTGTTCTTGGCCCTAGCGTGGCCAAAACAACTCAGCTGCAACCCAAACCAGGGTACTTTAGCAGCCACAACACACAATGCAAACGACAATAACAATCCATAGTCCACAATGGATAATAAACAACATTCCCAGCGTAGACCTCAGCAGAAAACGACTCACTACGAATACCCAATGGCCCAAAAGCAATTGGACACCACAGCCAACCAAATATGTAGGGAAGAAAACAATCCCACAACGTAACAACAACCACAATCACCACATAGGGAAAAAAACAGTCCGTCCTGGACAATTAAGAAAATGAAAAGACTTACCCAGTCCCCCACTGGGGAAGGAACTACATACTCTCAGCCTGTCTGTGAGGAGGGACAGCTCCGCTTATGCACACAGATGGACAGACAACCATGAGAGTGAATCGCTTCCCTTTGTGTGCGGATGAGCCACAGACAGACCAAATCCCTGCCTGCATGATTGTAGCAACGAAGGTCTCCCACCTGTTCGTGAAGAGAACCCTCCGCGTGAAGATGAACAACCACGGGTCTGCATGAGGATGAACAAAATCACCACCATGAAGGTGAATACCATGCATGAGGAATAACACACAGTGGCCTCTACGTGAGGAATGAACAAACAGAATGGAGAATGGGGAGTATGGAAGGTCGCGAGAGAGAGATTGAGTGAATGCAGTCGTGGGTGGAGTGTGCGTGTGGGCAAGGGATTTATAGTCCTGCCACCCCACTCCCAAATACCATAAATTCCTCAACCACCAGCAGTCATAACTCCTCAGCTACCCAACAAAACATTAAATAGGTTGGAAGAGGTTGGATGAGACAAAAAGGGTGACAATTCAACAAGGTGGCAACACATGGGTTTTTCCCCCATAACCAAGGTTTGACATCCCCCACCCCTTATCCTTTGGAACCATGCCCTTTTCATTCAACGTTGCACTGTCGTAGCTGGTTGTGGTTTATTTTAATTGATGTGCGTGTTTACATGATGCCAACCATAATGTGTCGGATAGCATGATATACCATCGGCAACTATCCCTTTTGCCGAAACATACACAACCAAATCGATGGTGGGGCTTTTTCCTTGAGCTCCTCACCACGATTACTTACAATATATACATCATGCAAACGGGGTCAAAACCGGGGACATTACATTCCCCTCCCCCTTGGAATAACACCGTGCTCGGTGTTCCATTACATATATACAATACATATATAGTTGCACATCAAAATTTCAAAATTGCAGATCTGTCCCACGTTCAATCATCTACTTTGAACATTCATGACCAAGCTCCTCGGCTTCCATGGACTTCTCCTACTGGTTCTCAGCTTCCAGCTGATCCCGAAGTCTAGGAACTTTGCGGCTAATGCCTTCATCATGTTCCCTCATTGGGCAGTCTCGGCGTAAATGATGTCCTCCACATCTCCAACATCTCACTGGCTGTGTCATCTTTACCCGCTCAATTTCCTTTGAGTCTTAATGCCTGTACCATTTCTTATCGGGTCGCTTGGGCAATTGTCCCATTGTTGATCCACCTTCCTTTCCCTTGCTGATTGCTCCCAGAAGGCTTTTCACCTCCCTTTGCAAACCAATAGAGTCTTGCAAAATCTGGTGGTTCATTTCACTCTGCCTTCTCTGTATCTTGAGAATCTCCCCAAGATTTTCTTGGGTCTTGGCAATCACTTGAAGGAGACTTCCAGCTAAGTCCAATAACTTTTGATCTACCACCATGATCAATGTGCACCACCTGGTTTCACTTTTCTCACCTATGAAATGCACCATTGAAATTCTATCAGACCAAGCATAATATAGACATTAAAATCAGTCAGTTAATTACCCAATTGGCATGACAGTACAAGCCTCATCAAGGAGACTTTCATATTTTTCATGCCTTCCCAACAGGCACACGAGCTCATTCATGTCCATTCCTAGGCAGACAATTAACTATTCCAGCATTCACAAATTTACTTAAGCAAATACGCACATTTCATTCTCAATCATACATGCATTCAACAATCCTTTGTTTTCACAATGCATAAACATATATATGGAATCAAAAGGAAAGAGAGAGCAGTAAGAGTTTTTCCCCTCTTTGTTTTGTTCCATCCTGAAACCCACATCACCGCAGTGGCTTTTCATGCTCTCAGCCTCTTTCACTTCACCGTGAATGCTGGACCAATCTCTCTTGGTCATGACACTTAGTGTCTTTGGTCTGTTCCAGACCTCTAAACCATGGAGTCTCTCCACATGGTTTGTCTCGACTGCTAGGAATCCCCCGTCTTACTAGCACCTTTTTCCTTACCGCTGAATCCAAGCCTTCCAGGAAAGTCACATGTCCACATGCATCTCTAGGATGCTCTCGTGGTCCTCTCTCCCAGCGATACCTATATCCAAACATTGAATAAATTCACATGCTTAGTTTATTCACATCCGTTTTATCTTGCTCTAGAGATAAACATCATAACCAATCATATACACATGTATATTCATAAGCAAAATAATCCAATACTTATCTGTATTGTGCGTTCCCTCGTTCATCCACAGGATCCTTCTTTGCCTTGCAAGCCTTGGGATCGCCTATGGACTTAGATGTTAGGTCAGCACGCCGGCTGCTCCACAACATCAAATATTTAATGTCCAGCCAGTACATTCTCATGTCGACTGGGCTTGGAACTTTATCATGACCGTTTCTAGGTCTAGTATCTACTATGGATCCTCAGGCATATCACAGCCCATCATACACTTATACCAACGTACACTTATACCAACATACACTTATATTAACATACACTTATATCAACAATAACCCTTACTCCACAACCCCTCACAACAACCATTTACCATTTTACCTTTACCTTTTACCTTTAGCCTGTCAACACAAGAAACACAAGCAATACAAGCGAACTCATCAGTGTTATTGCTCTAAAAACTGTAATCACATTTCTCATCATTCACTATCAAGTATTGAGACACCGGGAGTGCGTCCACTCCCTAGAGTGTAGCAATATTGAAAACCCTTTCTTGATCCAACATCGGAAAAGTGTGCACCCATTCCCGGTGTGTGCCATGTAGGCCCTATGCATACTCAAGCAATCGGTCACCATGGAAATAAAATCAAAACATGTTCTGCATATGGAATTTAATAATTAACATGCATATTCATAGCAAGGGTTACAGAACACTTATCCATTTGCCGTCGCCGTATGCCTTTGTTAAGGAGGAATGGAGGCTCCTTCCCTGAGTTAACAGTCCCTTAGTTTGCCATCCCAACTCCTTTTTACATTTCATATTCACACATGTCTTACCGACATACTTTATACCATCCCACTCATGTTACTACCGAACATGCAGTGCAGATGAGACATTTCCAAAATGTCCAATGGCGTTTCACCCGAAACCCATTTCCAAAATAAGGGAAAACCTTCCCATGAAGTTTGGCTCTTGCAGGTCATCACACATGATCTTCCTGCAACGTGTCCTCCTGACACATTCATCAAATAGCCAAACAGTCAGTCATTACCTGATACTACAATCCAATTGATCGTTCCATAACTAAGTAATGACATTGGTAATCAAATTCATTAGGAATTTGCAATTCTATCTACTGCAGAAATTGACTTGTTCAATTGTGGGTCTCTTGTAAGCAGCACTACTATGCTCATTATAATTTTATGCTTACTAACATAACATGATTACCCACTTACCATGCGTCCCTCCTGACACAATCTTATACAAGCCAACAATAATTAGTAGTCGTCAGCAATTCCTTTAAATTCGAAATTCACAAGTCAAATTTAACAAGCTCTTATGCATATCAACTATTTTCACAGCCATGAGACTTCTTCTCATAAATGGTAGATTCTAGCATTGGTCAGGGTCTTACCTCTCACTACCATGCTCGAATAATCTACCTGAAACATGAGTTTCAATCAACCAAACACAATCTTATGCAAGCCAACAGTGGCTAGTGGTTGTCAGCAATTTCTCAAATCCGAAATTCACAATTCGAATTTCAACAACCTATTATGCATACCAAATATTTTTACAACCATGAGACTCTTCTCATAAATGGTATATTCTGGCATTGTTCAGGGTCTTACCTCTCAATGCCATGCTCGAAATAATCTACCTGAAACATAATCTTCAACATCCAAACACAAGCTTATGCAAGACAGTAGTGACTAGTAGTTGTCAGCAATTTCTTAAATTTGAAATTTACAATTCAAATTTAATAAGCTTTTTCACATGGTAGATTCTAGCATTGGTCAGGATCTTACCTCTCACTGCCATGCTCGAAATAATCTACCTGAAACATGAGCTTCAAACATCCAAACACTTGGTAAGTATGGATGCATATAACCTTTTCATTGGTACAACCATCACTGAAGCATTTTCAGAATTTATAAAAATTCAAATACTTCCAGCTGTTAGTCACATCAGTGTTTATCAAAGCTCATTTACTTCATGCAATCATTATCATACTAACATTGCAAGGTATAGTCACAGCATTCATGCAATTAAATGAAGTGTTTAGATACTCCTTACTTCACAGGCATATCATTCATACCACCTTGCTCTTCCACGGAGCATTTCTGGTGGCCAATTGATCATGACTATCCTACATTCATAACAAACTTTGAAACAGTTCCAGAATTATCATTAATTCATCATTTCAGTCATTAGTTAGTCTGCATATCGCATGCACTCATCTCAATGCATTCAACATACTATGCATGGCCTAACCATGTCCACTTCACATAGGATGCATTACTATAATCAATGTCATCAACATATATAGACATGACACCTTTCTGCATTCCAATATTCACATGGCATGAGGTCTCTTACCTTTACCACTCCATGGAATTTGTCATAAGCAAGCTCTTACATGCCTGGGTCATACTTACACCCTTGATATGACCAATTTGGTTGGTCCTTTGCAGGAGTTTGTAGAATTTGCTCACCAACTTTTGTCCTGGACTTGTTGCTTTACCCCTTCTCCATAGGGTTGCTGGTCTCATTCATCAGCATCAACAAAATATTCATCCGGGTCCATGTCATCATTTGTTTTTCCACTAATGCCAACATCAAAGCAATGATTATCATTAGTGGTTCATTATATATATATATATATAATTTCCAATATTCTTACCAACATGCAATATCCTATGCATGCCATACATATCCTCATGCATTTCAAGCATAAACTTAGGAAATGTAACACATTCAATAGGACATGGTTTTAAGGAAAACTTCCCTTTTCAAGTCTTTCATCCTGGCATGGAACTCCTTTTTCACACAGCAGCTGGTTGACTTCATAATCCTTGCTGCCCTTGGGCATGCAACTGTCCAGATTTGTCCATTTGATAGCAGTGGCCATCATTAGCACTTTGTTGCTTCATGCTCAGGTTCTGGTCACTTATCCTTGTTCCCTACGGGATAAGATTTCCAACGCCCATCCACATGCTTCATTCTGACCTCGGGTGTGAAAACCACACCACTTCTAAGAATGAAGACTTTCACCCGATCTCAGGCAAAACACACAACTGTATTTTGGTCCAGAATGCTAGCTTCAGCCACCTCATTTCCGATGCACCATTCATCTTTTATGAATTTTGGGTTTAACTAATTTGCTCAAAACATAGGATTTTATTTTCACAAGGACGACTGTCTCAAGGGACGACGGGGGTCAAGGGGGCCGCCACTGCAAGGTGGGTCGAGGGCAGCGCCCTCGTTTTTTTTTTTTTTTTTTGTAAATATTTGAATTTTGCGCAAATTGGCGCATATGAAATCGCTGCCTCTTTCTCCTTTTCAGCCCATGAAAATCCACTGAAAACAGCTCAAAATTCTACTGAAAACCGTTGAAATCTGCTGGGAATCCTACGAAAAAACCACTGAGAAATCCCCTTTGAAAAACTCAATTCTCTTTGTGCAGAATCGGATCTCAAACCACTAATCCTTCCGCAACGGAGGCTCTCGGAAGGCTTTCCCCTTCCGCAATGGCGTCGGCAGCCTTTCTAGTTAGAAGCCGAAATGCTTTTGCTTCCGCAACGGTGGACGCTCATTCACTTTCTTCTTCCGGCGATCAATATTTTCGTTATTTAGAAAAATTTCAAACTTTCTTTTACCGCGTCAGCTATCAGCGGTCTTTCTACATCGGAAGCCAAATGACTTTGGCTTCCGCAACGGCGGAACATGAAACGCTTTTACCTTAGATGAGTGAACTGACTTTTTTCCTTAGAAAAATTTTCAACTTTCTTTCTTTACGTCGGAGGCCTTACCTGTCGGCCGGGAAGTTGTTCCTCCGTCCGCAACGGCGGACGCCAAATCCTTTCTCCATCCGCAACGACAGATGCCAAATCGTTTCTCCATCTGTAACGACGGCACCCAGAACCTTATCTTCTTCCGGTGGCGGTCTTTCTTCGTCGAATGACTTACCACTTTTCTCTTCCGCAATGGCGGCAATCATTCCCCTTTTTCCGTCGATGATTTCATACTTAGACAAATTTTTTCCGGATGCGAAACATAGCACTGGTCGGCGGTCGGACTACTTTTCGTCGGACGCTTAGTTGCTTCTTCTTCCGCAACGGCGGGCGCAGATCCCTTTCTTCTTCTGCATCGGCAGACACTTAGAAAATTTCCATGATTTTCTTCTGCATTGCCATCAATCGGATGACTTTTCCGTCGGGCGTCGAATCATTTCTCCATCCGCAATGGTGGCACGCAGAGCCTTATCTTCTTCTGGCGGCAATATTTTCTCATCGGAAGACCTGTTCCTTTGGCTCCCGCAACGGTAGAACACCAACCTGAACTTCTTTCGATTGGAAGCTCTTCCGCAACATCGGAAATCCTTTCACATCGGAAGCCAAATGACTTTGTCTTCCGCAACGGCGGACTGTCAAACCATTTTCTCTTCCGACGGACATCAAAACACTTAGAAAATTTCCACAATTTTCTTTCCCCGTTGGAAGACTTGGCGGTTTGGTCTTCCGCAACGGCGGACGGGAAACCACTGAATCTTCCGCAACAGCGGAAGTCTTATCACTAGTGGCCCGACTGTCAACACTTAGGCAATATTTTGGAAGTTTGCTGCTATTCTGCTGGACATAGAAGGTAATTCTACCTTCTGTCACTGCATCCTTCATAGCCCATAGAGGCCCACTGTTGCAACCTTGAGCTCTAATACCATACTGTCACGTCCCCATCCCTCCGACTGGCGAAGAGGACACGACCAACACCAATCACTCAACCGGGAAAATAGCCCCATGAACACATACAAGGATTAAATGCTGAAATTAAAGAAACTTAAACATACAGGAATGGTAAGCATACAAGCATACACAGATGCCTAATTCTTCAATCGTACAGTGGAAGCAATCATAAGCATTTCAACATTTAACATGTTCATCATAATTTCATTTGCAAACAATAGATTAATTGCAGAGATGAAATAATCAGCAGCACTTATCTTTTGATGAAGAATCCCGCAACCAGCTACGTTGCTGCAACGTTCCACCCAACCATAGGCCAGCGTGCTCATCAATCTCTCAGCAACGCTACCACCCCCGAGCTGGGCATGATTCCTCCAAGGATAAGGGTCAATGCAGGCTTACACATAGCCAGGGGACACAAATCAGCAAACCAACACAACTGGGTTTACCAGGCCTTCCACAATCGGCCAAGCCAGCACAGTCCGAAGACCAACCACTGCATACCCACAGCATAACAATCCCTTCACATCCCTGTGAAGAAGGTAAATACAACCAGGGATAGTCCCAACAAAAGATGAGCACATCTCAAGCCCACAAGGCAACACAGAGTTGTTATTGGCCCTAGCGTGGCCAAAACAACTCAGTTACGACCCAAACCAGGGTACTTCAGCAGCCACAACACACAATGCAAACGACAATAACAATCCACAGTCCACAATGGATAATAAACAACATTCCCAGCGCAGACCTCAGTAGAAAATGGATCACTACGAATACCCAATGGCCCAAAAGCAATTGGACACCACAGCCAACCAAATACGTAGGGAAGACAACAATCCCACAACGTAACAGCAACCACAATTACCACATAGGGAAAACAACAGTCCGTCCTGGACAAT
Organism: Pseudotsuga menziesii; assembly: GCA_001517045.1. Classification (NCBI taxonomy): domain Eukaryota; kingdom Viridiplantae; phylum Streptophyta; class Pinopsida; order Pinales; family Pinaceae; genus Pseudotsuga; species Pseudotsuga menziesii. The sequence continues at coordinate 36,848 of LPNX011228594.1, read as the reverse complement.
TAAGAAAACGGAAAGACTTACCCAGTCCCCCACTGGGGAAGGAACTACATACTCTCAGCCTGTGCGTGAGGAGGGATAGCTCCGCTTATGCACACAAATGGACAGACAACCGTGAGAGTGAATCGCTTCCCTCTGCGCGCGGATGAGGAACAGACAGACCAAATCCATGCCTGCGTGAATGTAACAACGAAGGTATCCCGCCTGTTCGTGAAGAGAACCCTCCTCGTGAAGATGAACAACCACGGATCTGCGTGAGGATGAACAAAATCACCACCATGAAGGTGAAGACCATGCGTGAGGAATGAACATACAGAATGGAGAATGGGGAGTATGGAAGGTCGCGACAGAGAGATTGAGTGAATGCAGTCATGGGTGGAGTGTGCGTGTGGGCAAGGGACTGATAGTCCTGCCACCCCACTCCCAAAGACCATAACTGCCTCAACCACCAGCAGTCATAACTCCTCAGCTACCCAACAAAACATTAAAGAGGTTGGAAGAGGTTGGATGAGACAAAAATGGTGACAATTCAACAAGGTGGCAACACATGGGTTTTTCCCCCATAACCAAGGTTTGACATCCCCCACCCCTTATCCTTTGGAACCATGCCCTTTTCATTCAACATTGCACTGCCGTAGCTGGTTGTGGTTTATTTTAAATGATGTGCGTGTTTACATGATGCCAACCATAATGTGCCGGATAGCACGATATACCATCGACAACTATCCCTTTTGCCGAAACATAAACAACCAAATCGATGGTGGGGCTTTTGCCTTGAGCTCCTCACCATGATTACTTACAATATATACATCATGCAAACGGGGTCAAAACCAGGGACATTACACAGACCCATATCCTTATATGCTAGAATAAGATTATTTTGAATTTGTTCCGAAAAGCCCAAATTATGCAAGATCAAAATCATATGAAACAAGTTTTATCAAAATGTCGTGATACTTACAGTTATGCCTGACAAAGAAATGTATATTTTCTTGTGCCTCTGCTGAAATGAAAAAATTGGCTAGGATGTCTGTGACAAGTTCTTCTAGTTGTGAAACAAGGGTAAGTGGTTGAATTCCGGAATCAATGATATCTCATGTGTTTTTTACAGTATTTTTAGTGTCTGCTGCTAAAGCAAAGTCCAGTAAATCCACGAGTTTTTCATGTGATATCAAATCGATCTACAAATTGTCACCATGGAAATGTTCAACTAAACTATATTATCATGCATGCAAATCAATGGTTGTTAAGATAATGAAATCAAACACTAGAATCACCTATGATACCGTCCACATAGGAATTTTAGTACTCTATGAAGCTTAAGTTTTGTTTTAACAATTGTGTCAAAGCTAGTTGATGCAAAACGCTAAAGACTTTGGTGTCAAGGCCAGATGGTGCCAAGACCATGTAATGCAGAAACTGTGGCACATGCACTTAATGCATGCATAGATGCTTATAATCCATAGTGGAATATTTTGAAAAAATGGAGCTTAAACATTTAATGTTATCCAGGTAATGTTACTGTTTTCCTTAGCATTATTTCACCTTTCAATATGTTTATCCAATTTTCCATATGACATTGGACTAATTTGTCTTTGGAGTTTCCCCTCACCTCTATTTGAGGCCAAATAAGACGTCGAACTTATTGATTCGTGGACAAAATGGTGTTGTAAGAGTCCAAGCTTGTTATTGGTTGACATAATGGTGGTGTAAATACTTGATTGAAAACCTTTGATTAAAATAAAGTTAGAAGTAAATACTAGATCGAAAACTTATGGAAATAATTATATGAATGCATGAATTTATGTGTCAAGATTAATAGAATAGCGGCAAGCCGATCACAAGAGTCCCTGCTAGCCGATGGCAGGGACTAATAAGGACATGGAGAACAAATATTATATTAAAAACAAGAGACATTAAATTGATGAAATACATACCTTTGTTATGTTGTTATGACTAGATAGCTCGAGGTCATAGTTCACTCCTCTTCAAGTCAAGTTCTTGTATTAATTCAAAGCTTCTCAATGGTCTTCAATGTATTCAACAATCCTCTTTTCTATGTCCAAAAAAGAAAATCGGGTCAATGGAAGCAATTATTCAAATTGGACAACTATTAAATGTAAAGAAGACACTCACATTATATTATGATCCGAAAGTCACCCTATCGTAAGTTCGATGTATCCCGACTAAAATAAATCCCATGTGAAGAAGGTTTTATATAACCTTTTTTATTCTCCTAAGCTTTTTTACATGAATAATATGTCCACTTTTATAATAATACTAAGATATGCTTGGTTTGGGTGCACAAACAATGATCAAGATTGAATAATTCAACTCCGATGGGTGTGACAAACCGATTTGATCAAGGGGATGAACATGCATATCGGTAATTTTCTAATTACTTGCATTTATTTTAGTGTAATAGATATGCCCATCAACAAAATTTAATGATGTTTATGTAGTTCTAGGACACTTCAAGGCTAGGTTTTCTTACGAGTACATGTGAAAAAAATCTATAATAACAACGCAAACAAGAAGTTAATGATATGAAAATAGGATGTTAATGAGACATTAATAGTGTCACATGCCCCAGTTTGCAAAACATTTTATGTTTTAAGAAACGTTATGATATATTTTATTATAAACAACTAGTGCAGGAGAACCTAATGCGAGTCTGAGGCTTACTAGTTTGATTACAAAGTCAAGAATCCTAGCGTGGGGACTTCATGGTGTAACCCTATCACAGGCTCTTCACTTGATATAAACTTGCAGGAGTATATTGAACGCTAACTGAGAAATGTATAAATTATAGAACAAATAATTTATAAACTAATGAAAGAATAAATGTAAACTTAAAAGAAATTTCCTCACCTGAATAAAATGACCTCGGCTTCAATCTGGGTAGCGAGTACAGACCCAAAATCACCAAAGCATTAATACTAAACCACGAAGGAATCACCATTTGGAAACCCTAGTCACAAATTTTTGGACACGCCGTAGCACAAAGAAGCTCTGTCCTGGAAAACCCAATGTGTTTTATGCTAGCCCAAAAACGGAGAACTTTAAAGATATGGGGTATAAAACCTACATAGTAGAATCGATGATGAAGAAAGTAAACCCTATAACACTCAATAGACTTATAAAATCACACTACGACAACCCAAGAGCCGTGCTCACCTCATCAATTCACAATTGCACCAGTGAATGAATAATAGCACTTGCAGAGGCAAGGTAACAATAGGTGCATCATTTTTACAGAGCTAGATAATGTTGAAAAGAGGGGTTCGTCCACAGAAACAAAGACAGTATCCAAGTACACCTCTACACACATAAGAAGAAGGCTAATGGCGAGGAAGTTTACAAAGTGGAGTGACAATCAGGCCAAGCGTCCATGAGCCCGCGGCCCTCTTCTTCTAGAGAAAAGTAAAAGATAGTTTAAGGTGAAATTTTAGGGTTTAATAGAATATATATGGTAAAATTCAAAAGGTTAAAACCCTATCCTTTGATTTGCAACCACGTGTCCTCAAATTTGTTTGCAAATTGTGGGTTTTAGGTTATAGTTCGAAAACCACTAGAGCAGCCTGCAAGCAAGAAGTTTTTGATCATTAAAACTAAGTTATAATCTTATTATAATCTTTCTTATATTTCATCATAGGTTGTATCCATTGTTGTATCCTTACCAAAAACGAAGGTAGATAGTAAATATACTAGGGTTATAGTATAGTTTATAATCTTTGCAATGGTGTAAGAAAAACATAATGTAAGGAACTATTCAAGGATAATTGCATAATAAAATACCTTGTAGCAAGCTGAGAAAATATAACAATTAAAAAAAACTATATATATATACTTGCAACTATAGAAAGATGCATAGCTAGCATGTTAGCTTAGATAATAAATTGATATCATGATTAAAGGTACTAGGGTGTTGTTTATTAGTAATACCTTATGAGATAAGGAATTATACAAAGGATAAAAGGGATATATTTCTTATAGAAAATAATTCATCCTTTCTTACATAAAAAGTAATAACACTATAATTTAAAGAAAAAAAAGTGGTATGAGTGCATCCCTAATATTTGATAAGTACTAGAATAGCTTAAAACTATCTTATGCACTAAGTATTAGTTCTATGTGTGTCCTTCAATCAATGTACTTAATTTCTATACTAAGTGTTTGTGCCAAGAATTGTTTCCAGGCTACAAAGAAACAAGCCAACACAATCTCAAATATTCAATCAAGCAAACTAGGTTTTAGGGTTTCTGAAAGTTTTTTTCTGGTTGTAAAGTTTGGTGACTGAAGGGAATACATTCATGAGCCAAATAAGAATTGAATCATAAGCACAGAAGAACAGAGATGCATAATATAATTACCAATATCCAACAGAACATGACATTGAATTTCATTCACAACTGACAAGCACTATCAGCAAAGAAACCATAAACCAGCAATGAATTGATCAATCATGTAACTAAACAAGTTAAAAATGAAGCCAAAACACAAACTGAAGGGTGGAAAGGATCATATATTTCATAATTCTATTCATCAAATACACATGAGAGTTTTGATACTTAGCTCATAAACAAGTCACAGACCTCCTTAAGCCAGCCAAAAAGTAGAACCCTTTGTTCTCTTTCTCATCTACCTAAATACTGTTTCTAAAAAAATCAGTTAGGGTCTAAACCCTAACTGTCTTCAGCCAACTCATCGATGGGATAATGTCAAATTATAATTTACAAAATAAAGTATTTCTTCAAAATCATAACAAATAACTGACTAACTAAAGTATTTCTCAAAAAACATAACAAGTAACTGACTAACTAATAAAACTCAAAGGTTTTTAGCAGCTTCAGCTAGTAAGGCTATTCCATTCAAAGCTTGGGCCTTCTTCTTGTCTCTCTTCTACTCAGCTTCCATATCTGCTAACCTTCTTGTAAGTTCTTCATTCTGTTGCTCTAATCCTCTGACGGTCAACTTCAATTCTGCACATTGTAAATCTGTGCTTCTCTTCCTCTTCAGGGCCTCCTTGGAAACTGCAGTAAGCTCTTGATAATGATCATTTACTTCTTGTAAATCCTCCCTGATTCTTCTATTTGCTAGGATCAAACCATCATTAGTTTCCTGCATGTAATCCATTTGATGCTTGTACTGTTTGATGGTTCTTTGCAGGTTCTCCTTTTCTGAATCAAAAGCCTCCCCTGTTGTAGTATCCTGTATCTCACTGGGCAGCCATGGGATATCTAACTTTCTGAAAATGTCTTCATCTTCTGGAAATAGCTCTGTAGACACACAATGAACCATAGGGTTTTCCTGATTAGCTACTTCTGTAAGTGTAGTTTCATCCATCAATTGCTGGTCTTCAGAATAAGAGACTTCAACTTCCTTTTTTTGTTGTTCTTTCTATATTTCATTTCTTAATTCCAAAAAGATAGCTGATAATTTAGTCTCGGTGAGACTAGAATATTCTGCTGACTTCAATGGCTTTTTCCCCTTTGTATGATTAGAAACTGGACTTTTTAGAACTGCTACTTTCTCAATATTTGGGTTTTCATCTGAAGAATCATCATGAAGCACAACAATCTCTTTTGTATTTAACCTAGGGTTCAATAACTTTTTCATATTCAATCTCAACTTGTTTCTTGGCCTAGTTTTGGGTCTCCATGTTGAGGCAAGCTCTCCCATCATCTTCAAACTTTTACCTTGATGTTTAACTGTGGCAAACTCCATAGCTTTAACCTTGATCTTCTTTTTCTTAGGTCTGATTGTCTTATTTTCTAGATTGGAGAATTCCCTGCATGTACCAATCTTAGTTTCAGCTTTGACAATGAATTCATCTTCTTCTAACAGATATCCTTCATCCTCAGATAAAATGGTGATTGGGCTTCTTTGCTGGACTTGGATATTTCATTCCTTTACAGCAACCCTCTCTATGACAACAATTTTCTCCTCCATGAAAGTTTCTGCTAGTGCCCTATCTTGCACAGGCTGATCTTCCTTTTTTATAAAGAGCAAACCTTTGCCCTTACTGTCAGCTGAAAACTTTTGAGGTTCATAGTTTCTCTTCGATGGTTCTATCATCTTCAAGTTTAACACCCTTTTTATCTTCAATCTTGAGTCTTTTCCCTAATTTTCTAATTAGGGTTTTCCCCTTGTCCACATGTTTTTTGGTTTACTGCTCTTCCTGCTTAATTTGAAAACCAGACCAAAAGAGGAAATAGTCCCATGTTTTTCCTTCTCTTTGCAGGATAGTACTGATAATCAATTTGATCAATCCATGATGGAAAATGGATTGTGTAGTGTGATCCTGATGCTCCTTGACCCTGCTTGACATCTTCTGTAAACTTTTAAACAAGAAGAAAGGAAGACTCATCCTGGATTCACCAACAAGGTGCTGTAAGAACCTGAAATGACACTTGTATACAAAAGCATACCTCCCTTCATAGGTGATGTAGCTTTTTAAGACTTGGATGGGCTCCACCCATTCATCTCTGAAATTATGGATTAATACTCCTTTGCTCCAATCTGGAGTAATGCGAAGTAAAAGGTACCTTTGGGCATTAAAGGTGGAAGGCAACTTTTTGAACCACATTTCTCCTTCATTTCTGACTCCTATAGCTTCAGCAACTAGCTCCACAGTCAACTTAAACTTTAGAGTATCAAACACTACCATGTCCTGGTTATAGCACTGGGAAAATTTATAAGAGACCTCGGTGTTATAGCTATCGACCTTCTTGAAGAAATCCAACCAACCAGCATTCTGAAAAAGCTTTGCACAACCTGGAAATTGGTCAATCCATTTCAGCTCAGTGGGCTCAGCCCTGTTGTTCTTGCCACTTTTTTTCAATCTATTTTCAATGGCTGAATCTTGTGTAATTTTAAAGCCTTGTTAATGACCTAACAACTCCCTTTTTTTTTTCCTCAAGCTTCTAGAGTCTTGATAGTCAGCTTTCTTCGATTCTCCTTGGTTGTTTTCTCTTAATTTTTTGACAGTCTGTTTTTGTTTTCAATGCAGGAAATTTTTACACCAGGCTTGAGTAATTTAGGTCAACAGAGTGCCAAAAACTCTTCAACAAAACTGCTGCTGAAATTAACTATCATAGAAGCTATTCATTTCGATGCTAGACCATCTCTAGAATGTATGAAAAATGTCAGGTGGAATAACTCCCGAATTCTTATTATTTCTCCATAGAATGCCAATATTTATACATCTACGATGACTCTTGGGATCACACATCCGAGAGTCTCTTCATATTCCTAATATTTACAATAACGTATAATCCCAACAGATTATATTCCAACAATCCCCCCCTTAATCCGAAGGGGTGCTAGTAAGTCTGAGCATGTTTCTAAATCTTTCAAACTTTTCTCGTCCAAGTGCTTTGGTGAAGATGTCTGGAACTTGATCATTTGTGGAACAATGTCGAAGATGGACTGTCTTGGCCTCTACATGATGTCGAATCAAATGATACTTTGTGTTGATGTGTTTGGTTCGATCATGGAATCTAGGATTCTTAGCCAGCTTGATTGCAGAAGTATTGTCAATCAATAATGGAGTGGAGTTCTCTTGTTTTTCTTGCAAATCTTCAAGTATCTTCCTGAGCCATACTATTTCTTTCGTTTCTTCAGCTGCAGCCACATATTCTGCTTCTGTTGTTGAATCTGTCGGAACTGACTGTTTGCGTGATCTCCATGAGACAGCTGATGATCCAAGACTCATAGTGTATCCATAAGTTGATACTCCTGTCTCCTTATCACCATCAAAATCTGAGTCTGAGTACCCAATAATTTTGAAGTCATCCACCTTAGAGTACTTGAGTCCAACGTTTTGAGTCCCCTTCAAGTATCTTAGAACTCTTTTTGCAGCTGACCAGTGTCCTTCATAAGGTTTATGCATGAACCTTGAAAGTATGCCAACAACATAAGAAATATCTGGTCTAGTTGTTGTAAGGTAGATAAGTCTCCCTACAAGTTGTCGATACTTGGTCGCATCCTCAAATTCTTTTCCTTCGCTTGATGTGAGCTTCATTTTCTGTTCCATTAGAGTAGAGATAGGGTTGCATTCTGTCATGCAAAATTTGTCTAGTAGTTCTCCAACATATTTTTCTGAGATAGGAATATGTTCTTAGGATGTTGAGTGACTTCAATTCCTAAGTAATAGTGGAGATGTCCCATATCTGTCATTTCAAAGATCTTTTTCAAATCTTTCTTTATGGATGCTATATAGCTCTTATTGTTCCCTGTCATCAAAAGATCATCTACGTACACCACAAGATACAAAACAGATCTTCCAACTTTCTTTATAAACAATGTTGCATCATCAAGATCAAAATGTTCAAAATTTAACTTCAAAAGATGCTCGGTTAATTTTTCATACCATGCGCGAGGCGCTTGTTTTAGGCCATACAAGGATTTGACAAGCTTTCCTACCTTTTGTTCTTTTCCTTTCACAACAAATCCTTCTGGCTGAGACATGAAGACATTCTCGTTCAACTCTCCATTCAAGAAAGCAGTATTCACATCCATCTGATGAACTTTCCACCCATTCTGAGAAGCTAAAGAGAGTAAGGTACGGATGGTAGCCCATTTTGCTATAGGATAAAACATTTCTTCATAGCCAATTCCTTCCTTCTGTGCATAGCCTTTTGCTACAAGCCTCGCTTTGTGCTTTTCAAGTGATCCATCTGATCTGTATTTGTTCTTGTACACCCACTTGTAGCCAATTGGTTTGGTTCCAACTGGAGGGTCAACCAGCTTCCAAGCTCCATTCTTCATGAGTGCATCATACTCATTCTGCATAGATTCTTTCCACTCAACTTGAGTAGAAGCTTCTTCAAAGGAAGTTGGTTCAAAGTTAGCAGATAAATTAAATTCACAGTCAAATGATACATCCATGTCATCACCTGAATTATCTGCTTCTCCTCCATCTTCATGTCTTTTCGAACTTCTCGTTCTCGTCTTTCCAACTTCATCCGGATGGACACTTTCAAGTGTCTTTGTGGCCCATTTAGGAATCTTCCATGATGGTCCTGGTTCATCAGCTGGTGGTGCTTCATTTCCTTCAAGGTTGAGTCTTCCAATTCTCTCAATCACATCATCCAGTTGAATCTCTTGTTTAGGTGAAGTAGCAGGAACTTTTTCATGTGGGGGAGTTGGTGCTTCATATGGAAATTCCAAAGGTTGATCCAGAATAGGAATCCCCCCTTCAAGGTTTGGAATTTCATATTTATTTTCAGAATATTTCTTTAGATGAGGATATTTTTCCAAACGATCAAGCTGTCTCTCAATGGACTGGTCATTTTTATTAGTCTCAAGAAAAATGACATCTCTGGAAATAACAAACTTCTTGTTTACCTCATCATACAGATGGTATGCCTTGGAGTTTTCTTCGTACCCCAGGAAAATGCATTTTTTTCTTCGAGCACCAAGCTTGTTTCTTTGCTCCTTTGGAATCAAGGCATAACAGGAGGAACCAAAAACTCTGAGATGCCTGACTGAAGGGAGATGGCTAAACCACATTTCATGTGGAGTCTTGTTATCAAGAGCATTTGAGGGACTTCTGTTTCTCAAATAGGCTGCACATTTCACTGCATCACCCCAAAACATTAGTTTTACATTCTTAAAAAACATCATTGAGAGTACCATATTCATTATGGTTCTGTTCATTCTTTCTGCTACACTGTTTTGTTGAGGATTGTAGGGAACTGTAGTTTGATGTGCAATTCCATGTTGGCGAAGATAATCTTCAAAAGCATTTGAAGTGTATTCATTCCCATTGTCAGTACGAAGTGTACCAAGTTTAGATTGTGCTTGTTTTTCTATCAATGCATGAAAGTCCTTGAATGTTTGAAATGCTTCTGATTTTGTCTTTAATGAGTAAATCCAGCACATTCTTGAGTAGTCATCAACAAAGGTCATAAAATACTTATTCCCATTGGCAGAAGGAGTTGGCATTGGGCCACATAAATCAGAATGCACTAATTCTAATTTCCTACTTACTTTGAAATTAGATTCATGGAATGGCAGCTTACTGTGTTTCCCTAATATACATGCATCACATTTGCTCTTCTCTTTGGGAATGGTGGGCAAACCAAATACACCATTCTTTCCCAACAAACGAAGACTGTTATAATTCAAATGACCAAATCTTGCATGCCACAATAAACTTGATGACAAATTACCTTCTCCATGCTGAGAGAGGTAGGCATAGTTCTGAACCCTTGCAGATGAAACCTTTAGCTTCAACAGCTTCCCATCTTCGTATCCAGTCATGATGACTTGGTTGTCAGAGGACTTTCTTATTTCTACGATTCCATCAAACTTGTGCATGGAATGGCCTTGCTATCGAATCTGCACCAAGGACAGCAGGCTTCTCTGCAACTCTGGAAGATAAAGAACATTCTTCAACAAGAAATCAGGGAATCCAGGCATCTTCAGCTGAATGGTGCCCATTCCCTTTGGTTTAAGACTTGACTTATCTGCAAAGTAAACTATGCCATTTATTGTTTCATTAAGTTCTTCAAAAAAGTCTTTTCTAAAATCCATGTGTGATGTTGCACTAGTATCAAGTAGCCAACAATCTGTGGAAGATGAAAGTGAAGTCATTTCATTAATACCAAGATTACAATGTGCAACAATACAATGAGCATAATCTGAAGATTTACTAGCATCTTGGTTCTTATTGTCATCTTTCTTCTGGTTATGTCTGTCTTTGATGGAGTCCCACGAAGCCCAACATTGATCTGCTGTGTGTCCAATCTTTCCACAACGCTTGCACTTCAAATCTGATCTTTTGCTGGAGTTGTTTCTGCCTCCTCTACCTCTGAAGTTTCTTCTTCCTCTACCTCTCTCGCTTCTTTCTCCTTTGGGATGATCTTTGGATTGGTCTTTGGTGTGGTTGTTTGCTTTTTGAGCAAATCAAAGTGATTCTCTAGAATGTTCGGTTGTCTTCTTACCAAAATATTTCTCTCTGTCAGCTATGTTCTCTACCAGGGTGTCAAATGTCAGTGATTTGAACTTGTCACTTGCTTGCAATGACTCAAGATAGTTGGAGTGAGAAGGATACAAAGATTTTACAAATGCTACAAGGGGAAGATCTAGTTTCGTACCAGTGGCTTGAATCTTGTGCATGATAGCTTTGATTTCAAAGGCAACTAACATGGGATCATTGTCTTTTACTTCTAAACTGAATAGTTTTAGCATTAGTTGAATAAATTCCATTTCAGAGTGTGAATCATACAGATCTTTTAACGTTTTTAGTGCTTCAAAACATGACTTTGCAGGCAAGATGTGCTGGATCACCTCTTCACTGACTGTGGCAGTGATTACCGCTAAAGCTTTCTTGTCTTTTGTTTTCCAAATGGCCTTCTCTTTCTCGAATTCTGGAGGTCCTGGGTCTCTGGTTATGGATCCTCCAACTTCTGTCTCTATTTTGGTGCCTTTGCAAATACCGTCCCAAAGGTCATTGTAGATGAAGGCATATTTGATCTTCCTCCACCATTCTGGATAAGTGTCTTTTCCAGTGAGAGTGGCACCAACTACAGATGCTATAGATTGCATCTTCTGTGATTGAATCTTGCAACTAAAACAATAGGAGAAAAAAGAAGAAAGAGTAAAGGTGCAGGTCTAAGTCTCTGCCACCTTCCTCAAGCTTTACAACAATGTCAATGTCTCTGCTATTGTCATACAAACTTTGAAATACAAACTTAATCCTCTCAAGCCTAAAATACCAACTTTAAATATGCTTTTCAATGGCTTTCAAACTAGTAGAAAACAATCTCTCACCAACCCAAAGGAGCAGGTCGCAGGTCAAAGAAAAGCAGGCTTTCTTCAAGAGATTAGAACGCAACCTTCTTGTCAACGCACTCTTCACGGTAGGTAAAACGGGACCAAACCAAAGTCACCAAAGAAGGCAGAAAATGGAAGCTTCTTCAAAGGAACCAGGCATTCAACACAGAGATAAAACCCAATGCATATGAGTAGCACGCAGGAGATCACTGAGCAGCACAACGTAGAGGGTTGGAGGCTCAAGGAATACGAGCTGCAGAATACGAGCAATTTTATCAGTGTTAAACTTGAAGCTTCATTCTAAGGATTCGATACACTTAAAAGGATTCCTCTGATAGCAGTAGCTTTGGTTTGTAACAAGTTATCAGAATGGCCTCATTTGCTAACGTAGAAAACGAAGTGAAAATGGTTAGTGCGGAGGGTAGATCTCTTTTGGACGATCTCAAGAAATTTGATGGGCAGTCTTTTTTTTCTTCCGATTTCGGTGATGGGATTATCACATCACGCAGTAGAGAAAGCATTTTACTCAGAGAAATACTATCGCGTCACTCATGAACGTTAGAGTAGCCAGCGCATGCACCAATGCATGCAATCTGCAGACTGAGGAAATCCCAAGGTGCAGATAGCAACATAATGCAGACTATACATGCAAGAGTTATGAATCGCTCTGATACCACTGTCAGGTGGAATAAATCCAGAATTCTTATTATTTCTCCATAGAATTCCTTTATTTATACATCTACGATGACTCTTGGGATCACACATCCGAGAGTCTCTTCATATTTCAAATATTTACAATAACGTATAATCCCGACGGATTATATTCCAACAAAAACATCTGTGTGTTATGGCTCTGTACAAATAGTACCCTTGGCTCCTTTTAATGCCACTTATGAGCTATCTATTTGCAAAAAGGATTTTTCATTAGTGCTTTCAAATGCCTGCTTCTTAGATCAACCTGTGATTGTTTAACTAGTGGATGGAAAGATATGAGAGCAATCTTATGTCTGCTAACTTTATGCTTCAACTTGCATTCAGCACAAACCAGTTAGCTTCGAGCACCTACTCAGACTAGGTTTGCATGCAATTCACATGTTCAGCTCGCTCATTGCATGATTACAGGTAACAAGTAAATACATGAACCATGGTCATCACAAACAATACAAACCTTCACCCTACCAAATTTTCTGGTCTTGACAGGGAAATTGTTCAATATAACTACTATTTTTTAACTTGTCACTTGCCCAAACATCTAGAACCCTTTTAGACTGATATTTGATCATAAGGAGTTTGTTAACAACATGAATTAAAGCTTTCCTCAATCAATTTTGACATAACACACTTTAAAGAAGAAACCCCCAATTTAGCTTCCACGATCTGGTTTACGCGGAATACCTCATTTCTGACCTACTGTAGACGTTTAAAATTAATCCTTGGAATATTTGACTATTGAATTTAACTGTCCAAGTGTCTTCAAGCCTCGAATTTGCTTCCATCTGGCATGCTGAGAAAGCCCTAAATCTCCTCTGTAACTGCAAATTTCAGATTGTTAGCGGCTGTCTCCGTTCCACTTCACCTCTAGCTTCGTAATGAGCATGTGGAGAACTTCTTTTCCATCAATCTAGGTTCGTTTGTTGATCTGTCATCATTCGCCCAACCTTAGCTGTTGATCACCACGATCTCCTTCACGTCTTAAAACACACCTGTTTGCATGATTATTTCTGCTGAACACGTATCAAAAACTCTTAACACATGTGATTAGTCATCGAGCAATTGAAATCATGAAAGAATTTGGCTTGAAAACCGACGATTTTGGCGCCCGCGATATTCTTGTAGCACCGTAGTGTAAAATTTCAGTCGTTGCGCTACAAGAATATTTCAAATTCAATTTTGGCGTTGTTTTAGTCATTGATTCCATTTTGAATGAAGTTTTTATGGTAAACTTTGATCATGGTGTTGTTTTGTAACAAACTTAAATAATAACAACAAACAATAATAAAATAATAATAATAAACACATATATATATATATATATAAAATAAATAATAATAATTAATAATGTCTTTACGAAAAGACATGACTATTAATAAAAGGGTATTTCACCAAAATATAAATAATAGACCCTCATATGTAATTCATCATCTTATCTATTATCCATTTTATTATTGTTTGTTGTTATTATTTAAGTTTGCTACATGTTTGTGAACTAATTAATCCATATAATGTCCTATAAAACCCTTCAGAACCTAAGGAAACAAACCATAATGAAAATCTAAAGCAAAAGTCAAAATTTTCTAAAGTAAAAGAGAAAACATAAGCAAAATGAGCAAACTTAAAATAAAAATGACAATCAAAATATAAAATTTAAGGAAACAAGTTCATGACTTAACATCTGGCTCCAGCTGCGGGATGAAGTCCTCCCTGTGAGGCTTCAAGAACCTATAGATCAGTGCCTTCTTATCTGCTACCTACTAGTCTTCAAAATTTCCATTGGGTTATGGAGTCCTTATTATGCTTCACTCACACCGGTATATACAATGAAAAGTGAAAATCTCCTCAAAGACTATAAAAATGCTTGAGGAATCGTCCATTGACAGGACTTGACAATTCCTCACCTTCCAAAGATTGCAGGACAAAAGTGTTATTATCCAAAATCTTAGATACTAGGAAAGGGCCAAACCAGAGGTTATCAAATTTACCATGCTTCCCTTTTTTCTCTTTCCTTGCATCCCACCTTAAAACCATATCACTAACTGAGAAAGTGCTATCTTTGATTTTCCTGTCAAATATACTCTTGATCTTCAATCTGTATAACTATGCCCTTTCTTCCACCTTTTCCCTGTTCTGCTGCAACTCTATCATCTCATAAATCCTTCTCTACATATAATTCGGCTCTTCTTGGGAATTCTGAAGAAACTTCATTACTGGGATTCCCAATTGAATAGGAAAAACTGCATCAATACCATACACTAACTGGAAAGGAGAAGTTCCAATTGCTTGTTTGACTGTTATCCTATCAGCCCACAATGCATATTTCAGCATTGAATCCCATGATCTCTTGTTTTGCTTGAGCAATTTTTTGATACTCTGGATGATGTTTTTATTAGAAGATTCAACCAAACCATTACCCTGAGGATAATAAGGAGTTGAGTGCTTCAGCAAGATACCATTCTTTTCACAAAAGGCTTCCATTGCCTTGGATTTGAAAGCCTTTGCATTATCTATTACTAATTTATGAGGACATCCAAACCTACTAAGGATATTCTCCTCAATAAATTCCATGATTACCTTGTCTGTGGCATTCCTAGTAGGGATGGCTTCCACCCATTTGGTAAAGAATTCTATTGCAGTTAGAATCCAATGGTGTTGTCTTGAGGAAGCTGGATTTATTTCTCCAATAAAATCCAGACCCCATTGCTGGAAAGGAGCATTTACTGCAATAGGTTTTAGAGGCAATGATAACAATTTTTGTTTGCCAGCAAACTTCTGACAAGGGATACAAGCTCTTACCTGCTGATAAACATCTGCAAACAAAGAGGGCCAATAATATCCGGATCTTAAAATCCTATATGTTGTTGTCTTCTAGTACTTATGCCCTCACCAAGCACCCTCATGGGATTCAGAAATCACTCCTTCAATTTCAGATTTATCCAAGCATCTGAGTAGGATACCACCTGGGTCTTTCCAAAACAACTGCTCTTCTACTAGACAATATTTAGTAGCTTTAAGCTTTAAGGATCTAGCAGCTTTCCTATCTAAATGCTCAGGACATTGCAAAAACAACAGAAAATACACAATGTCTACATACCATGTAGATGCTGAATAGTAGTCCATGATCTTCTCTTTTTCTAAAATTGCTTGATCTTCTTCCTGAGCTAACTCTTCAACCATGACATGCAATCCCAGAGCTTTACAATTTGATTCAGCCAGCAACTTGGCTAAACCTTGTCCCTTGACAAGTTTGGTAGGTATGATATCTACATCATACTCCATGATTTTAGCAATCCACCTGCCTCTTTTCCCTTCACTATCAGGCTGTGTTAAAACATCTTTTACAGCAACATTAGGCACAAATGAAATAACTTTAGAATGCAGAACATAGATTCTGAAAAACTTTAAAGCTTTTACTAGAAAATAGGCCTGTTTTTCTAAGATACTATATTTCAGTTCAGAATCCCTAAGAGTTTTGCTGAAGAATGCAATAGGCTGCTCCAGTCCTTCCTTACTCTTCTGCAACAGAACAACTGCTATTGTATCCTCTGATGTGTAGAAATTTTGACCAGCAATAGATTAATTTCACTCACAACAAATTACAATTGATCATGCAAAATTGTCAACAATGGAGACTGAATATGGAGCTGTAACACAAAATTATATTAACTCAGTGTACAATAGCCAACCCTATAATATCATAGGTTTCTGAATATATAGAATACATCAATAGTTCTAATGCATAAGGAGGCATCCAAAACTAGCATAAAGCAGGCTTACCCAAAATAGGCAAATCCCCCATAGGTGTAAAAAGCTGATCCCAAATCTGTCATGAGGCTCACGAATTGGAAAGGGCGCATGGGCAAGCTAATGAGTGGTGGAATGGCAGCTCATACATGCTTTTGCATGGAGGAAAGAGTGGAGGATGAAAGGGCAAGAAAACAAGTTCACCTCACCTAGTCTTGCTTTCCTATGTGCCTTAAAACACTGAAAAAGTAGTCAATAAAGCAGAAAAAGAAAAAGGGTGCCTAGGGGGCCAGGAATAAAGCAGATTTGATTCCTAAGGCTTTCCCAATTGCTACATGAGTTAAAGATGGCAAGTTTGACCTCTATGGATAGGCAATTATCAACTTGCACATGGTGGGACTCATGAACTAGGCAAATAAGACAAAAATAAATGAATTAATGTCTAAGTGGGTAATACTATGGGTTTGATTATTCTAACACCCCCCCTTAAGCCTGACTTTATGAGTAATAAATAAAAATATAGGGCCTAGCAACAAGGCTTAGTCACCCTTTTACATACTGCAAGTCCATATGAACCAAGGAAAGAGGCAAAACCAACTTGGGAAAATCCTCCCTTAAACATGGACTGTAAAACAAAATTGTAGAATCTTGTCTCCACTCATGCTTTGACAGCATGATCAGCAATCCCCAGCAGTGATTTGAGATTGCTGAAGGTCTTCTCACAAAATGCTTTGGTGAAGATATCAACTACTTGTTCTGAAGATGAACAGAAGAGTAGGTGAATGGTGCCATCATGCACAAGCTCTCTGATGTAGTGCATGTGAATCTCAATGTGTCTGGTTCTCTGTTTCTGAACTGGATCTTTGCAGATTCGAATGGTACTCTGGTTATCACAATAGATGGTAGTTGAGTACTCAGGTTCGAAACCACACTCTCCAAGTAAACCCTGCAACCATAAACACTGAGTTGTTGCATTGACAACACCTCTGTATTCAGCTTCTGTAGATGAGAGCGCAATGGCACTCTGTTTCTTGCTTGACCAGCTGATTGGCCCTTCTGCAAGCATGAACACATAACCTGAAGTGGACTTCCTATCTATGCTATCACCTGCCCAATCACTGTCAGTAAAACCAATTAACTCAAGGTCAGAATTGGCTTTATAGAAAATCCCATGTGTCCTTGTTCCCTGAACAAAGCTAAGGATCCTCTTGGCTGCTTTCCAATGGATCTCATGGGGCTGATCCATGAATCTAGAAGCAACACTGACTTCATAACAAAGACCAATTCAAGTATGTGTCAAATACAATAAACATCCAATCAACTGTCTATACAAAGTGTTGTTTACCATCGGTGGAGAATCATCTTCCTTCAGCTTCACTCCTGAAAGGAAAGGAGTTTTGCTTGCTTTGCAATCTTGCATTCTGAATTTGATCAGCAAATCCAAGGCATATTTGGACTGGTGCACCTTGATTCCAGCTTCGGTTTGAGCAATCTCAAGCCCCAGAAATTGACTTAAGAGCCCCAAATCTGTCATGGAGAAGGCTTGGTTCATAGCTCCTTTTAGGGAAGCAATCTCAGCCTGTGAGCTTCCTGTAATGAGGAGGTCATCAACATATAACACAATGATCATTAATGAACCATTAATTACCTTCAGATAGACATTCGAATCTGATTTGCACCGAACAAAATTCAGAGATAGCAAGAAGTTATCTATTTTGGCATACCAAGCCCTAGGGGCTTGCTTTAGCCCATACAATGACTTTCTCAACCTGCACACAAGAGAATGGTCAGTAGAAAAACCTTGGGGCTGCTACATATATATCTCCTCAGTGAGATCACCATTCAGAAAGGCACATTTTACATCCATATGATGTACCTCCCATTGCCTTGATGCTGCAATGGCTAGAGCTAGCCTGATTGAATCCATCTTTGCCACTGGGGAAAAAGTCTCATTGTAATCGATTCCATGAACCTGTGAGTAGCCTTTAGCTACCAATATATCCTTGTACTTCAGTGGTGAACCATCAGCAACAAATTTGGTCTTATAGACCCACTTACACTGTACTAGTTTTCTCCCTGGAGGAAGATCCACTAGCTCCCATGTGTTGCTCTTCTGTAGCGAGTTGAACTCCTCATTCATGGCAGCTTTCCATATTGGATCTCCTGTTGCTTCTTCATATGTTTGAGGATTAGACTCCACCATCAAATAACATTTTTCAGCAAACTCGGGATCCTTCATGCACAGACCACTCTCAAATTGAGATCTAGTCCTCCTTGGGTCATTGGGATCCCCAGCTAACTGTTCTGCTGCATGTAGTGTCTTGGATGCCCATTTAGGCCTTGTGGGACTTTTTGGGTCTGCAATAAACTCATCTCCATCAGAAAAATTAGAATCAGCATGTTCAACAAACTCTTTACTTACTTCTTGAGGTTCAGGTGGTGAAGAGGCTTCACCAATTTCCACATCTGCAAGGGGTTCTTCTTCAAATTGAACACACGTTTCGATGAAGGTTTTGTTTGTGCTCAAATTTATCAACTTGTACCCTTTTTAATCTTCAGAGTATCCCACAAAAAGACACTCTTGGATTTGGGGCTGCAAATCCTTCCTCTTCTCTGTCGGGATTCTAGCCCATGCCTTTGAGCCAAAAATCCTGAAATGGGTCACATCTGGCTTGTGCCCACTCCATGCTTCGAAGGGAGTCATGCCATCCAACTTTTTGTGAGGCACCCTATTCTGAATATAGGCTTCACAGTTGATAGCTTCGGCCTAGTACTTTGGTGGCAAAGTTTTGGCCTCCATCATGCATGTTGCCATCTCCTTCAGTGATCTGTTCTTCCTCTCTACAACACCATTCTGCTGTGGTGTGTAGGGGATAGAATGCTGCATCTAAATACTTGCATCTGCACAATAGTTAATAAACTCAGTCTTTACATACTCACCACCATTTTCAGACCTGAGTACCTTGAGTTTTCTTCCACACTGGTTTTCAACCAAAGCCTTGAAGACTTTGAATAGGCCAAAAACTTCTGACTTGTGTTTCATGAAGTGAACCCAACAATACCTGGAAAAATCATCAATAAAGGTCAATGCATATTTGGCCTGAATCATGGACATATGAGGGAATGGGCCAGCAACATCACTGTGAATCAGCTCGAGGGGTGCAGAGGTTCTCTCATGGCTGGCTTTCTCAAATTTGTGCTCTGGGTGTTTTCCTAGGATACAACCTTGGTATACTCCTTTGGAAAATTTTGTCTTGGGAAACCCTATGACCATATCTTTCTCACTAAGATCAGACAAATACTTGTAATTTAAATGGCCAAATCTTTCATGCCATAGCTTGCTAGCTTCATTAGCATGGATAAGAAGAGCAGAGGGGTTTGAGTAAGGAAGGAAGTGTGAAAACATGTATACCTTGTGAGCATGATTCGCTACTCCTTTTGCAATGATTCTTCCACTTGAGATTTCTGTGATCTCAAATTCATCTGGTGAGAATATGACTTTCTTAGGAGACCCAGTGTGGGTCATCTGGTACACTGATAGAAGGTTGGAGGCGAGACCAGGGACATACAGCACATTGTTGAAGTTACCATGATCAAGTTCTATCCTTCCTTTTCCTTTTCTTTCAGTGAGAGAGTCATTTCCCAGTACAATAGATGGTCCTTTCGACATATCCAATGAGGAGAAGGCCTCCTTAGTCAAAACCATGTGTCTTGAAGCTCCAGAATCTATGATAAAACTGGGTGAGCTTGATGTTCCAGCAACTAGAGCATGAACTCTCTCTCTGTCATCGGAACTTGATCCTCCTTCTCTCTTCTTTGAGCTTTCTGGAAGGGAGATTCCATTCTTCTCTAGGAGATTGGTCAGCATATCAATCTGCTTTTTCATACAAGAGCTTTCAGTGTGATTGCCCTTCGAACAATATGAGAACTTGTTCATTTCACCTTTGTTTTTCTTCTTCTGGTTATTTTTCTTGGGACCTTGCTCATCCTCCGGAGACTGCTTCTTGTCTCTTCTTTGCTCAGGTTGCTTTTTTGCTTTCTTTTTGCTTTTAGAATCCACCCTCGAATCTCCAGCAACCAGAGCTTGGTCTTTGGAAGGTTTGATGGTGCCCATCATCACCAGCTTGTCTTGTTCTTGTGTGAGAGATTCCATGAAATCTGCAAGGCTAGGCATCTTCCAGGTTCGAGCTGTGAGTTTTGTGGCATAGAAGGTCGAAACAAATACTGAGTATTCAGGTCCTAGCTTTGAGAGGATGTCCAATATGAGTTGATCATCTTTCTTTTCGATACCACACTGCTTCAACTGCAAAACTAGTGCTTTGAACTTGGAGAAATATAGCTGCAGGGATTCAAAGCTACTGGGACTCAAAGAAATCAGCTCATTCTTGATCTGATGTCCCCTCATCTCATCTGTCTTTCCAAAAAGATCAGAAAGCTTCTCCCATACTTGATCCGGTGAAGTTAATCCATTGAGATGGAAAAGGAGGTCTCGGGAAATACTGAGACATAGGAGGCCATAGGCCTCATCTCTCCGATTGTGCCATTTGATCTTCTCTACAGCTGCATTGGGCTCTGCTTCTGTAGCCATAGTCACCCTGTAGAGGCCTTTCGCTCTCAACAAGATCTCCATCTCTGCTTTCCATTCAAAAGAGTTGAAGGGAGTCAAGATAGTTTTCTGTGAATCCATAGCTTTAGAAAATATGTCCCGGCTGTCAGTAGAAGGCTCCCAGTCTTGATGTCGAACTTGCAAAACATTTTTTGAAGGAGAGTAACAACCTACAATGGATCTAATACCATGTATAAATTCTGACCAGCAATAGATTAATTTCACTCACAACAAATTACAATTGATCATGCAAAATTGTCAACAATGGAGACTGAATATGGAGCTGTAACACAAAATTATATTAACTCAGTGTAAAATAGCCAACCCTGTAATATCATAGGTTGCTGAATATATAGAATACATCAATAGGTCGAATGCATAAGGAGGCTACCAAAACTAGCATAAAGCAGGCTTACCCAAAATAGGCAAATCCCCCATAGGTGTAAAAAGCTGATCCCAAATCTGTCATGAGGCTCACGAATTGGAAAGGGTGCATGGGCAAGCTAATGAGTGGTGGAATGGAATCTCATACATGCTTTTTCATGGAGGAAAGAGTGGAGGATGAAAGGGAAAGAAAACAAGTTCACCTCACCTAGTCTTGCTTTCCTATGTGCCTTAAAACACTGAAAAAGTAGTCAATAAAGCAGAAAAAGCAGAAGGGCACCTAGGAGGCCAAGAATAAAGTATATTTGATTCCTAAGTCTTTCCCAAGCGCTACATGAGTCAAATATGGCAATTTTGACCTCTATGGATAGGCAATTAGCAACTTGCACATGGTGGGACTCATGAACTAGGCAAATAAGACAAAAATAAATGAATTAATGTCTAAGTGGGTAATACTATGGGTTTGATTATTCTAACATGATGCAAATGAGAATGTAAGAAATTCTCTGGTAAAATCTGGGCTTACTAATATAGGAGCTTCAATAAGAGCCATTTTGATCTTCTCAAATGCATTCTTGGCCTCAATGGTCCACTTGACTTCCTGATCCTTTTTCAGCATGACTGTGATTTGTTTGATAGTCTCAACAAAGTTTGGTATAAACCAACATATAAAATTGATTTTACCAATGAATGATTGGACATCCTTTTTACTCCTAGGTAAACTTATTTTCAATATAGCTTTTACCCTCTCATGATCAATCCTTATACCATCAGCAGACACTAAATGACCAAGCAATTTACCTTCCTGTACAGCAAAGTGTGACTTCTTTGGATTCAAGGACAAGCCAAATTTCTTGCATTTCAGGAAAGTCTACTTCAAATGCTTCAAATGTTCATCATCTGACTATGAGAAAACATTAATATCATCCAAATAGATTACCACAAACTTGTCCTTTTCTCCGACAAAAGCAATATCCATAGCCCTCTGGAAGGTGGCTCCAGCATGCATTAGACCGAAGGGCATCTTATCATACATGAAAGTTCCCCAAGGAGTAGTAAAGGATGTCTTCTCCTTATCATCAGGATGCATAGAAATCTGATTGTACCCGGAGAAACCATCAACCATAGAGATCCTCTGTGCCCCAACTACTTTCTGCAATATTTGCTCAATTTTAGGCAGAGGATAATTATCCTTTAACGAAGATCTGTTCAAATTTCTGAAGTCAACACACAACCTGATTTATCCATTCTTTTTCCTAACAGGAACCAGATTAGCCACCCATGAAGAATACTTGAGAGGCACTATGATCTTGGCATCGAACAACTTCTTCACTTCTTTTTCAATAATAGGAAACAAGGCTGGATTAATCCTCCTTAATTTCTGATGAAAAGGTTTGACATTTGGTTTTAAAGGGACTTTATGCTGTATGATTCCTGTGTCATAAGTTCTCAATTCCTCATAAGTCCATGCAAAAACATCTACATGCTCCTTTAACAATTTGATATACTTGTTTCTTTGCTCAGCTGTAAGTGCATTAGAAATTTTGACCATTCTAGGATGTTCTACTGTGCTAATGTTACAGTCCACCACATTCTCTTCCGAGGACTGTACAACAGGTTTTAAGAATGTATCATCCTTCGAAAAAATCCTTTCCAAAGGTACCAAACCTTTTGGGATGAAATTGCTCTTTAATTCAATGATTTTATGTCCAGCTATTTCATTTTCAGCAATCTCTTCCGGCTCTTCATCCCCTTCATCTTCCTCTTGATCAATCAGGGAATTAGAAAACTCATGTGTGAGCTCTAAAAACCTTTTAATCTCAATGTCATCTTCAAAAAATCTCCACTGCTTTACATTATCAGGTACAGATGGTCTGTACCTCACCTCAATGGGATATCTCAACTGAGTGGTCTTGGGGATTCTGAAGTGTGTGGCAGCCAAGGCCAATGAATCTGCAGTCTGATTATGGTCTCTTGGAATATTGGTAATGTTAAAAGCTACAAAATAATTTTCAAGCATGTCCCATACCTCATTTCGATAGACTTTCAGCAAACCCTGCTTTACTTGATAGTTGCTCTTAACCTGCTGAACAACTAATTCGAAGTCGCCAAATACAACAATCTGTTGAATGCCCAAATATTTAGCAACTTTAATCCTAACAGAAAAGCTTCATATTCAGCGGTATTTTTTGTAGTAATAAACTCCAATTTATACATCAGCTTTACTATTTCACCTCCAGGGGTTATGAGAAGAACCCCTGCACCTGCACCTTCTTTATAAGAGGAACCATCAAAGTATAATTGCCACAAATCATCCTCCTGTTCTCTGCTGCATTTTACTGGTTGTTCTTTCTCAACCTGTAACAAACCAGCAGTATTATCATCATCACTGAAATGTAACATGCAAGTACCCAAGTCTTTATCAACAGCATACAACAGGTGATTGGTAGGGTTCTTGTCATCTGTCACAATGTAGGCAAACTGAAGCTCTCTGTACAGCCTTCTGTTTTCTCCCCCAAATACAGGAATACTAGCATATGATAAATCCATTTGTAAGGTCCCACCAACCTTCTTTGCCCAAGACCTAGAGAGAAGTAACCCAAACTTCGGTGTAATATCAGCTACCACAACATCCATGACCACACTTTTCATGGGTAACTGGGCCAGGTTGATAACCATGTCCTTTATTACCCCTAAACACTTCACTGCTCGGGAATCAAAGGCATACAGATCATGGTAGGGTTTGGTAATACTCAGCCCTAAAGCCTCCATAACAACCTTTGGCATTAAATTGTGTGAGGCTCCTGAATCTAACAAACAATTATGAATCATTTGTTCATGGACTGTCAGGGTAATGTAGAATGGAGGTGAAGCACTTACTTCATTCTCAGTCTTTTCAGCCAAGGCTGATCTAATGAAAATCCTGGGGTTTTCTTCTTGCAGATTTACTGTGTCAGAAATAGGCTGATTGCTTGTTGGATTAAGCATTTTAAGGACTGATTCTTTATATGAAGGGTTTTTTATCAATTCAGTTAAAGGTATAGGAATCTTTAACTTGCCCAATTCATTTTCTAGGCTGAAATTCTGAACAGTTTTACTTACCTCTTCAAACTCTGTGTTCTTCTTTTGTTTTTCTGAAACTTGTTTTTTCTCTGTCACAGGATCAGATGCATGTTTATCAGGGACAACTGCCTTCTTCTTCAGGGCTTGTACCACCTGTTTTGGACCTGATCTCAGATTTACAATCTTCTTGATTTCATTTTGACAGACATCAAGAGTTACAGTAGTCATCTTCAAACCCAAATCATCTTTTGTTTCGAACATATCAACATCATAGCATTCTACATTTAGAAACTCCTCTTCAGTGACAAAACCCCCAGAAAATATTTCTCCAAAATGGTTCATATCTTGGTCAGTATCTTCAAATATTACTTCATCATCAACCTCTTCTTCATCAGCAACATTTTTCTGAAGAGGTGGTGGCACTCTTTGGTCCTCATTTCTCTTCTTTCTCACTGAATATCATTATTCCTGCATTCTCTAGGCATGAAACGAGGAGCAAATTGCCTTCTGAACTGATTCTGATTATTAGGATTTCATTCACCTTCTGGAGCAGGCTTGCTGGAATTTTTCTCGAGCTCTAATTTGTTCAACTTTGCAGTCAGAATCTTCACCAACTTAGCCATTTCATCAATTTTCCCTTCAGCAGAATGAGAAGCAAAACTTCCTGAAGCTGCTTCCTTCTTTCCTTTTCTGTCATAAAGCTGCTGAGTTGTTTCCTTCTTCAATCTATTTGAAGCCAGTATATTAGATTCTACCTCCAATGTTGCATCCTACATATTCAGTAAAGAAATAGGTCTCCTTTCTCTCAGTAGTAAGGAAAATTCATGATCGAAAGCATTTGCATGTGTAAGTTTAGCAGAGGTTTCAGTAGGCTTTATTTCTGCAGGAATCCTATTGTACATCTTGTTAAACCTCTTTGAAAAATATGCAATAGTCTCATCCTTTTTCCTCCTAAAAGTTCCAAACTCAGTTATATAGTATGTATGGTCTTTGGTATCACCCCATTGTCTCATGAAGAGATCACGGAGTTCTTCAATAATAGTGATTGAGTTAGAAGGCAACTCTCTAAACCATTTCCTTACATCTCCATCAAGGCTCTGCATGAACATTCTCATCCATACATCCTTGGCCTCAATGTTTTGGTTATCAGCATAGCTAAGGAAAGCTTCCCAATGTTCTTTAGCTATGGTTTCCCCCTGTCCATTAAACCTAGGAAGATATTTTTGATAGTCACCCCCAGGCAGTGCATTTAAAGGCTGAGGCAAGACCAATGGTGCATATCTGGCTACAACCATCCGGTCCATCATGTCTATGGGCTGATTTTGGGCTGCCATTTTTTGACTGACTGATTTTGATGATGATGAAGTTTGACTGGAACTTGAATTAAAGGGGTTTTTACCTAATTTCAGCTGAAAAAGAGGTATCTTACCAGGAGAGGCAGTTTTGGCTTTCCTGAAGGATTGAGGATTAGTAAAAACTTGGAAACTGCTATCAGGAATAATAGGCTTTAACCAAGGTGAGGTTTTTTCTTCTTTTCTTAGAAAAACTGAATGTGATGAACTACCCAACTGGTCAGGGTCACACAGGGCTAGTAAATATTGAGACCTTCTTATTTTCCTTGTTGTCTTTAATATCTGTTCAGGGTCTGTAACACCCAACTGCAATGGTGAAGTAGGTCTCTTCCTGGTTCCAACTCCTCTAGTAGCCACTGTGTCAAACTTGCTGAAAAATAGCCTTAAAGATGTGCCGGTTTAAGTTCACCTCTTAAAACCAGTGAAATGATAAGTATCCCAGGGAAAATTTTGTTTTCAACTTCATTCCCCAGCAACGGCACCAAAGATGTTTGTGCCAGAAATTGTTTCTAGGCTACAAAGAAACAAGCCAACACAATCTCAAATATTCAATCAAGCAAACTAGGTTTTAGGGTTTCTGAAAGGTTTTTCTGGTTGTAAAGTTTGGTGACTGAAGGGAATACATTCATGAGCCAAATAAGAATTGAATCATAAGCAAAGAAGAACAGAGATGCATAATATAATTACCAATATCCAACAAAAAATGACATTGAAGTTCATTCACAACTGACAAGCACTACCAGCAAAGAAACCATAAACCAGCAATGAATTTATCAATCATGTAACTAAACAAGTTAAAAATGAAGCCAAAGCATAGACTGAAGGGTGGAAAGGATCATATATTTCATAATTCTATTCATCAAATACACATGAGAGTTTTGATACTTAGCTCATAAACAAGTCACAGACCTCCTTAAGCCAGCCAAAAAGTATAACCCTTTGTTCTCTTTCTCATCTACCTAAATACTATTTCTAAAAAAATCAGTTAGGGTCTAAACCCTAACTATCTTCAGCCAACTCATCGATAGGATAATGTCAAATTATAATTTACAAAATAAAGTATTTCTTCAAAATCATAACAAATAACTGACTAACTAAAGTATTTCTCAAAAAACATAACAAGTAACTGACTAACTAATAAAATGCAAAGGTCTTTAGCAGCTTTAGCTAGTAAGGCTATTCCATCCAAAGATTGGGCCTTTTTCTTGACTCTCTTCTGCTCAGCTTCCATATCTGCTAACCTTCTTGTAAGTTCTTCATTCTACTGCTCTAAGACTCTGACAGTCAACTTCAATTTTGCACATTGAAGATCTGTGCTTCTCTTCCTCTTCAGGGCCTTTTTGGAAACTGTAGTAAGCTCTTGATAATGATCATTTACTTCTTGTAAATCCTCCCTGAGTCTTCTATTTTCTAGGATCGGACCATCATTAGTTTCCTGCATGTAATCCATTTGATGCTTGTACTGTTTGATGGTTCTTTGTAGGTTCTCCTTTTCTGAATCAAAAGCCTCCCTTGTTGTAGTATCCTGTATCTCACTGGGCAGCCATGGGATATCTAAATTTCTGAAAATGTCTTTATCTTCTGGAAACAACTCTATAGACACACAATGAACCATAGGTTTTTCCTGATTAGCTACTTCTGTAGGTGTAGTTTCATCCATCAATTGCTTGTATTCAGAATAAGAGACTTCAACTTCCTTTTTCTGTTGTTCTTTCAATATTTGACTTCTTAATTCCAAAAAGATAGCTGATAATTTAGTCTCGGTGAGACTATCCTCTTCTACTGACTTCAATGGCTTTTTCCCCTTTGCATGATGAGAAACTGGACTTTTTAGAACTGCTTCTTTCTCAATCTTTGGCTTTTCATCTGAAGAATCATCATCAAGCACAGTAATCTCTTTTGTATTTAACCTAGGGTTCAATAACTTTTTCATATTCAATCTCAACTTGTTTCTTGGCCTAGTTTTGGGTCTCCATGTTGAGGCAAGCTCTCCCATCATATTCAAACTTTTACCTTGATGTTTAACTGTGGAAAAATCCATATCTTTAACCTTGATCTTCTTTTTCTTAGGTCTGACTGTCTTATTTTCTAGACTAGAGAATTCCCTGCATGTACCAATCTTAGTTTCAACTTTGACAATGAATTCATCTTCTTCTAACAGATATCCTTCATCCTCAGATAAAATGGTGATTGGGCTTCTTTGCTGGACCTGGATATTTTCTTCCTTTACAGCAACCCTCTCTGTGACAACAATTTTCTCCTCCATGAAAGTTTCTGCTGGTGCCCTATCTTGCACAAGCTGATCTTCCTTTTTTATAAACAGCAAACCTTTTCCCTTACTGTCAGCTGAAAACTTTTGAGGTTCATAGTTTCTCTTCGATGGTTATGTCACCTCTTCAAGTTTAACATCCTTTTTATCTTCAACCTTGAGTCTTTGCCCTAATTTTCTAATTAGGGTTTGCCCCTTGTCCACATGTTTTTTGGTTTACTGCTCTTCTTGCTTAATTTGAAAACCAGACCAAAAGAGGAAATAGTCCCATGTTTTTCCTTCTCTTTGCAGGACAGTACTGATAATGAATTTGATCAATCCATGATGGAAAATGGACTATGTAGTGTGATCCTGATGCTCCTTGACCCTGCTTGACATCTTCTGTAAACTTTTAAAAAAGAAGAAAGGAAGACTCATCCTGGATTCACCAACAAGGTGCTGTAAGAACCTGAAATGATACTTGTATACAAAAGCATACCTCCCTTCAGAGGTGAAGTTGATTTGTAAGACTTTGATGGGCTCCACCCATTCATCTCTGAAATTATGGATTAATACTGATTTTCTCCAGTCTGGAGTAATGCCAGGTAAAAGGTACCTTTGGGCACTAAAGGTGAAAGGCAAATTTTTGAACCACATTTCTCCTTCATTTCTGACTCCTATAGCTTCAGCAACTAGCTCCACAATCAACTTAAACTTCAGAGTATCAAACACTACCATGTCCTGGTTATAGCACTGGGCAAATTTATAAGAGACCTCGGTGTTATAGCCATCGATCTTCTTGAAGAAATCCAACCAACCAGCATTCTGAAAAAACTTTGCACAACCTGGAAATTGGTCAATCCATTTCAGCTCAGTGGGCTCAGCCCTATTGGTCTTGCCACTTTTTCCCATCTATTTTCAATGGATGAATCCTGTGTAATTTTAAAGCCTTGTTAATGACCTAACAGCTCCCCTTTTTTTTTTTTCCTCAAGCTTCTAGAGTCTTGATAGTCAGCTTTCTTCGATTCTCCTTGGATGTTTTCTCTTAATTTTTTGACAGTTTGTTTTTGTTTTCAATGCAGGAAATTTTTACACCAGGCTTGAGTAATTTAGGTCAACAGAGTGCCAAAAACTCTTCAACAAAACTGCTGCTGAAATTAACTATCATCCAAGCTGTTCATTTCGATGCTAGACCATCTCTAGAATGTATGAAAACATCTGTGTATTATGGCTTTGTACAAATAGTACCCTTGGCTCCTTTTAATGCCACTTATGAGCTATCTATTTGCAAAAAGGATTTTGCATTAGTGCTCTCAAATTCCTGCTTCTTAAATCAACCTGTGATTGTTTAACTAGTGGATGGAAAGATATGAGAGCAATCTTATGTCTACTAACTTTATGCTTCAACTTGCATTCAGCACAAACCAGTTAGCTTCTAGCACCTACTCAGACTAGGTGTTGCTAGGGCTTTAGCCCTAGCTTGTACGAATGAGTACCTACTAAGGACAATGGATTCCTTAGTAGCAGTTCAATGAAATATGAATTAAAAGCTATAACTTGAAGTAAAAAGATGCTAAACAATAATGAAAATTAAATCTAAACAAGTTCATTAAACAAAACAGTAAAAAGTAAATAGTAATTTTGTATTAATCTGACCTTCAATGTGAAGGTTGGTGAAGCCCTTTGCGGTGATCCGAGTCGGTAGCTCCGAGCTTCAAGCTGCTTCTTCTCTTTCTCCAATGGTGGAAATGGGCCAAAAGGGGCTCTCACGGTGAAAGTAGCTTCAATGGTGAGCTATGGTTTCACGAGCAATTTTGGCAGAGGCAGGATACTTGTGATTGTGGATGTGGAATAAGGGGTTTCCACCCCTTATTTATAATTGAAAACCATGCGGTTTTAGGGTTAGGGTTTCAGCTATTTAGGGTTTTTTCCTCATTTCCTCATTATTTAATATTTTTTCTTCCTTTTTGGATATTTTTGCTTTTTTTTGGAGGAATTTTGGATATTTTTAGCTGAAAAGAGGGTTTTATGGCCTTTTGGAGGCATTTTTAGCCTTTTGGAGGCTTTTTACATGGTTTTATGGGTTTTGGATGGAAAATATGGTATGAAAATGGACAAATGAGCCATGTGATGGGGTAGATGAGGTATTGAACCTTTTTTGGGTGTTAATAGATTGCCCCCTGATGTGCGAGGGCAGGAGCTCATCGTATGGCCGATGGACATCATGAGTCATATTCATTTTTTGTTGCTGGGGTGTGGAGAAAGAGAAGGAACCAACTGAAGCCCGGAACAATGATCTCGAACCACCTGCAAGGACTAAAAAGTACATAACCTCAATAATGGATGAGGAATCATTTGATAATCTGGACGAGGCGGGCATTCCCATGCTCGTATCAAGATATATAAAAATAACTGTGAGGCCCGAAAAGGGTGACCTGTAGGATACATAGAAAACCACTGTGTATATCATAAGTGTCCAGAGGGGACACCAGTCTGGAACATACTACAGGGATGACCATGTCTGAGCTGAACAAATGATGTACTGGAATGACAGCAGTGCTACGGAATGTGGTTCCATAGGAACTGAGGAGCTGTTGTATCAAAGTGATAGCGGTCATATTTGCAATGGTACACTGATCTGGAACTGAACTGGGTACTCAAGGAACCATGGAACTGGATGGCTTCCGAATACAATCTCCAACGTAGCCCGGACATCCACGGGAACATATAACTGGTCATTCCGAAGTGACTCACCAATGTGCTAGAGTCGGGGGAAATCCGGGGTCTTCGACAAATAATGGAATGGATGTAAATCCTGCGCGATTCTCAACAATGCGATCAAGGTGCTGAAGTCGAGCATGTGAGAAACAACCATTCGGAGAGGCAATGATGACTCCTCTCAAAATGGTTCGTAGGCACTCACCCCAGATGGTGATGGGTCCAAGACGTAGGGACCTCTGGGTCTATCCTCTGGAATAGAGGGGTTGTCGTCGACAGAGGGAGACCTGCAACTATCAAGGAAATGATGTTTCCTTGACAGGAGCGCGAGGTGAAAAACTGAACTGTGATAGTACTGATGGCAGGAGTGATAAACTGGGGGGAATAACTGGGCAAGTAGAGTGGGTGGACTCAAACTTCCTTTGTTCAGAATATGATGGCGGGGATGAACGGGCAGCCTATGAGACTGACT
Source organism: Pseudotsuga menziesii (assembly GCA_001517045.1). Lineage (NCBI taxonomy): Eukaryota > Viridiplantae > Streptophyta > Pinopsida > Pinales > Pinaceae > Pseudotsuga > Pseudotsuga menziesii. The sequence continues at coordinate 5,766 of LPNX011228594.1, read as the reverse complement.
GGGGGGAAAGGGATCATAGCGGTATAGGATCTGAGGGTGAATGGGCTGAGGTAGACTCAAGCTGTGGTAAAATGGTAGGAGATTGCAGAATACTCTGAACAAAGGTGACCTGATTGGGGGTGCTGCCGAGATGATCGATCATAGAGCCAAGAGGCGCGGGGGGACTGCTTCATGGGTTAGGGAACTTGAAGAAGTGTGGATATAAAATGGTACTGTCATGTGGATTTTACGAGCCCAGGACAGTTCATGCTCATGGTCGCTTTCAATTTTAAGGAGTCTGAAAGCAAATAAGAAGACTCTGAAATAATGGAATGATACTGTCGTGTGGATTTTACGAGCCCACGATAGTACATGCTCGTGGTTGCTTTCAATTTTAAGGAGTCTGAAAGCAAATAAGAAGACTCTGAAATGATAGAATGGTACTGTCTTGTGGATTTTACGAGCGCATGACAGTTCATGCTCGTGGTTGCTTTCAATTTTAAGGAGTCTGAAAGCAAATAAGAAGACTCTAAATGAATGGACAGGCAAGGAGGAAGTGTTCGATCAGGGAGCATTTATGATGACCATGACTGAGGGTGGGGGGGAACACTGGTGGGCCTCCTTGTAGGGTGAATGAATGGAGGCAAAAGAACGAAACATTTGCAGTATGACAGGAGTGGATGGCTCATGTAAAAAGTGTGAAATAATCTGATGACGGTCGATGTGGCACGCAAATCAATGCGGCAAGGTGTAGGGACACAATGTTGACATTGTACCAAGTGAGAGCGAGAAATGATCTCAAGCATCGTCACGAGCTCAGAAAAATGGATCCGGTGATATAAAAAATGTGAAAAACGGAGAACGGCCGATGTGGCACGCAAACCGAGGTGACCAATGGTGTCTAAAAAAATGGGTAAAAAATGACATAGAGAAAATAAGGCAACGAGGTGACCATCGGGATGGTCTCGTCGTGCTGGTTCCAGTGGTGGAAACGGTTCAAAAAATGGACTCCGTATGGGTTCAGAATGGCCAAAGAGGAGAAAAGTCAACGGACTATAAATAGTGAGTGGGCCCAACATGACATGTGTCATTTGATTAGTGGATATTGACTTGTGAGCACAGTGGACCAGAGCTGATTTTTCGTTTCTGGACGATCCGACCGCTCAACTGCAGATTCGGGAGAGACAGGTAGGTCGTCAAACTTTTGCCTGCATTATTTTTTGGGTTTGGGGGGCGGGAAGTGGATCCTAGGGTATGTTTGTACGGTCTACATGGGTGGACTGCGGGTCAGGGAGTCTAAACCGCGGTCGCCGACCGCGGGTACTGACCGGGATAGCCGCGGTCGCGGACCGCGGCTGTGGGCCAAACAGTCGCGGTCTTGGACCGCGGCTGTAGGCCTAACAGTCGCGGTCTCGGACCGCGGCTGTAGGCCTAACAGTCGCGGTCGCAGACCGCGGCTGTAGGCTTAATAGTCGCGGTTGTGGGCCGCAGCTATAGGCCTGACAGCCGTGGTCGGAGACCGCGGTTGTGGGCTTGACAGCCGCGGTCGGGGCCAGGCTGTACTGGTTTTTTGTTTGGATGGGTGGGAAAGTTTATTATTTTGCCTTGAGCCTGATGAGACTTTGCTGTGTGATTGACAGGATGCCACAGGTGCCATGGAGGGAGCGAGAAGTTCCATACGAGATAGTGACAGTGGTTCGAAAGGATCGCCGTGTGCGGTCACTACTAGGGATCTTCGGACTGCTGAAGTTTGCAGAGGTTCCTATTATGCGGTCAGCAGGATTGCTGCTGACCCGGTTGGTCGGATTTTGGGAGCCAGACACACTGGCGTTCCGGGTGCTGGGAGAGAGGGTGGATCTCACTCTCACTGATGTTTATTTCTTGACTGGGTTTCCCTGCCTTGGGAGGGTAGCAGATACCTAGCCGCGGGTGTCTGCTGACCTGGACCTGGATGATGTTGTGGAGCGGCTCTGTCGGTCGGGGGCTAGAGTGCATCGGAATGCACTCTTGGTGAGGGATTTTCGAGAGCCAGCAGTACAGGCGATGGCGACGTGTGTGGTTCGTATTTTGGGATCCCAGTCACTTGAGAAGGTGTCTGGGGGTTAGATGCAGCTCGTGGAGCGTGTACTGGCCGGGACCTACTTTGCGTGGGGCCAGATGTTCCTGACCTGCGTGCAGCGACAGCTGACCACGGCGAAGGAATCTGGCAAGGAATTCTGTTATGGTTCCTTTCTTTGTGCCTTCTTTATGGAGAGGGTTCCCACACTGCGGCCGCAGGTGCCGGTCAGGGCAGGAGGCTTGAGGGAGCCTCGGATGGTGTGGTGGGGAGAGATGATGCGCCACCGTGGTGGTGGGGATGTTGGGCGTTATTTCACTGAGGAGCTATACTTGCAGTGGCTCCAGCTACCACTGACGCTGGAGGACTATCCATACAGGGATATGGATTTCACGAGAGATCCGGATGATCCACGGCCAGCAGGACAGGCATGGGGGCCTGACGGTACGTATGATTTGTTTGCATTGTTCAGTTTATGTGTATGATATATTGCTGATATATGGTAACTAACAAAATGGTGTTTTGCAGATGTGGGTCCGAGGCCACCACCAGGACATGTGGCACGCAGAGGGACTGTGGCCATTCCATCATTGCTAGGGCGGGGGAACGTGTGTCGTCCAGATGCCGAGAGGACACTGGAGTCTGTACGGGTGCTGTTAGAGCAGTTTCTCGTGGGAGTGACTGACGCGGGATGGCGGGACCTGGATCTGGCTGTGGTCCAGGATTTCTTGGGAGCACCCCGAGATTTTCGATTGATCGCGGTCCGGGTGGCTCTATTTGCGGACAGAGCACGGGCCCAGGGGCCCAGACTGGATGTGGGCGCACCGGAGGAGGCGCGAGGAGAGGAGTCAGAGGCTGCGGACACTGACAGTGATGTCGGGTATGACTCCCATTAGGGGGTGCAGGGGACTCCTCCCTATTTTTTTTTGTAGTTACAGCCTGTACCCTATGAGGTTTTTGAGGATTGTACATACACACATTTTTGGTAGAGCTGAGTACAGGGGTACTCAGGACATGTACAGCTCTGTATCATGTATTTTTTGATATGTATATATTTATGCACATGGATGCACTTTTGTATGATGTTGTTTCATTTGTACGCACGTGGATGCGCTTTATGGTGTTTGATATGTTTGCACGTGGATGCAAAGTTTGTTAGGATGTTGGGCACGTGGATGCCCCTTGTGTATTTTATGTGATGTGACATGATTTATGTATGATTAGGCACGTGGATGCTCTTATGGATGCAAATGTGGTTTTATGGTTTATGTTCATGAATGTAAATGTTTATGCAATGCAGTCTTTTTGGTTTTTTATATGGTTGGATGAGATGCTATGATGCATGATGGAGATGTTTATATGGTGTGATTGATATGACAATCTAGTATATTATTGGCCATTTGTTCTGCGACACTATTTTGATCTCTTGGGACATGTGTGAATGTGATGGATTCAAACTGTCGGCTAAGTTGTTTTGTACGCGGGAATTTTCTAAATAGGCAAGGATCGCGCACCTGGTAGCAGTTGTTGATCTGGGAGACAAGTAGCTGGGAGTCCAAGAACACATGAAGGTGACGTATGCCCATCTTGAGGGTAGCAGTCAGGAGACCGGTCACAGCATCATACTCCGCTTGGTTATTGGTAGCAGTGCCTATACATGTTCCGTCAAGGTGGATCAGTTCGTTGGAAGGGGAATATAAGACCCATGCTGCAGAGGCCAGGTTGAGAGACCAGCGGCTTGCCCCATCAGCGAAGCCAATGTAACGAGGTGGAAGATGGTCCATCTGTGGGCATGCAAAAAACGATGAATGTGAGATTATGGTAAAGATGGTAAAAAACAAAAAAGGAGCAAACTATACAATGCGGACCAATGAGGTCGCGGTTTCAGTTATGGGTAAAAACGTTTAAGATAAAACCCATTACGGGGGTTGTTCAAAGGGTGGCCTTCAGAGTCAGCTATAATGTATGCCCCCTTGCCGAGGCAAGTCTGAACGATGTAAGGGCCTTGCCACATGGACTCAAACTTTCCTTTACCGGTTTTGTCGTGGGCTTGGTCGTAGGCGAGGACGAGGTCCCCTTCGTGGAAAGTTCGAGGGTGAACATGTTTGTCATAGTGGGCTTTGGAGCGGTTTTTGGAAGCTTCGATGTTCTGGAGAGTGGCACGACGATCTTCATCGGCTTGTTCGAGGGATAGCAGACGTTGCTTAAGGGGGGAGGTATCGGGGAGGAGCTCAACGACGATGTGTAAGGCAGGTATCTGACACTCGATGGGGAGGACAGACTCTACACCGTGAACTAAATGAAACGGGGTAAAACCAGTGGCGGTCTTGGTGGAGGTGCGGTAAGCCCATAAGGCGGGGAAAAGCATATGGTGCCAATTGGATTTATGCCGATCAACAGTGCGTTGGAGTATGGTTTTTAGTATTTTGTTAACAGCTTTGACTTGACCGTTCCCTTGCGGGTAGTAAGCCGAGGAAAACTGGTGTTGGAATTTGAGGAAACTAGATAATTCGCGCCAAACTGAATCTTCAAAGTGTGATCCATGGTCTGAGACCAACTGTTTGGGGACCCCGAATCGAGTGATAACATGGTTGAAAAAGAAACGGGCAGCAGTTTCAGCGGTACAGTTGAAGGTGGGCATGGCTTCCACCCATTTGGTGAAGTAATCGATGGCAACAATGATGTGCTTATGGCCGTTCGCAGATGTGGGTCTACACTCCATGAAGTCGATGGCCCACTTACAAAAGGGACCAACGGTGACGACTGGATGTAACGGAGCAGGTGGTGTCCGGGCCTTGGGGGCAAAAAGTTGGCAGTTATGGCAATGCTTGACCGCAGTGATGCAGTCGGTAAAAAGTGTGGGCCAGAAATATCCGGCGCGGACTACCTTTTGGGCAGTGGCCATTCCTGAGAAATGGCCGCCGCAGGCACCGCTATGGCAATCATTAAGGACCTGTTCAGCTTCTTCGTGTGTGAGGCAACGACGAAGAATTGTGTCGACTCCTCGTCGGTAAAGGACGCCTCCTATGAGGAGATAGCGAGAGGCCAGGTGACGGATAAGACGACGCTCATTACGGGTGACGGTGGGTCGGAACTTTTGCGTGTGCAGATATAATAGGATATCACCGTACCACGGGTCATCGGATGAGATAGCGAACAAGTGATTATCGGGTAACTCCTCGGAGATAGGTGGGGCCGGGAGAAAGGATGGGAGATCGGTGATGAGCTGGGCAAGCGCAAGGGCTTTAGTGCTCTTAGGTGTTCAGAATGTGAGGTCAAATTCCTGGAGGATAATGACCCATTTAGCCACACGGCCTTGCAGGAGCCGCCGGTTTAAGAGATATACCATGGGGTTAGAATCGGCGATGACTGTGGTATGACTAAGTAAAATGTAGTGTCGCAATTTTTGGACGGAGAAGACCACTGCTAGGGCTAGTCTCTCCTCATGTGGGTAACGTAGGGGTGGGCCGGACAAGGTCTGGCTGACGTAGTAAATGACATGCTCTTGGCGTGAGGTGTCTTCTTGAACCAAGACTCCGGACACATCATGCTCGGATGCCGAGACATAGAGGATGAAGTCCTGAGAGAAATCCGGAGGGGAGATCAAGGGGGCTTGTGTGAGATCTTTCTTGAGGTCTTCGAATGCAGCTTCGGCTTGCTCGTCCCAAACAAAGGGGGTGTGGGTACGGAGCAAGCGCAAGAAACCGTGAACGGTTGTGGCGTAATCAGGA
>LPNX011228542.1:3162-28665 GCA_001517045.1 Pseudotsuga menziesii | reverse complement strand
TCCAACATAGTTCATGATATTTTTTAAATCTCGGTATGTGCGAGGTAATTTATTTGATGGCGGTAACAAATACTCACCTATCAAGCTGTTACAACAAATTAAAAAAAAATGGTTAATATTATAAATATTTGAAGAGCATAATATTAACGACAACAAATACATCCTTATTTATTTTTATGATGAAGTACGTATACCAATACAAATATTATAGCAACATAAATCAAATAATATATATGCGATCGATGAAACATATAATCACATACGTACCTTAACACTAACATGATGGCTGTGTTTGAAAAACCATGCTTAACCTTCAAGTTCATTATCAGCAACACAGCAGAGAGAACACTTATGCGGGAGCCTTCAAAAAGTGGTTCGTTTTCCTTCTCAAGTGTAGGTAAATCATGAAGATCTTCAAAGTCATCAATTGGTGGCGCATGAGGTTGATCATCGTCCATTCTAAAATTAAATGCATCATTGATTAATGCATTTGCACCATCATCCTCAATTATGTTATCATCATGATCATCGTCTAATTCCATGTCATCATTAACTTGATCATGATCAGTATTCGCAGGACCTGCATATTGACGTTCCTCCTGCGCTAGTTGTTCCCGCGTAATTACCACATTCTCCATGTTCGGAACAGCCCTAGGAGGCCCTTGATTTATAATTACAATTAAAACATCAAACAAAGAACGTTAGTCATGTTGATTAAGTAACAAAAATAAAAATGATACAATATACAATTACAAAAACTCTCAATATAAAGACTGAATGATATATAATCATGAATTATATTGACTTACCAATGGATGATATTCATGCCCCCCCTCAACATGTACATGTTCTCTACAATGTCTTTTAGCTATTTTGATCAGTAACCTTATCGTATTAAAGCCCCTACATCGACTGCAAGGACAATAACATTTTCCATCACCCCTTCTTTCCACTCCATCCCACAACCTAGCAAGCAATTGTCGATTTTGTTCTGCCGGAGCTTGATGACCTGTAACATTATTGTTACGTGACATTTTATTACTCAAACCCTAATACCAAAATCCAAGACCAAGTGGGAAGATCCCGACAAAAGAGCAAGGCCAAAATCCAAGACCAAGTAGGAAGATCCCCACAAAAGAGCAACGCCAAAATACAAGACCAAGTGGGAAGATCCCCACAAAAGAGCAACGCCAAAATTCAAGACCAAGTGGGAAGATCCCCACAAAAGAGCAACGCCAAAATCCAAGATCAAGTGGGAAGATCCCCACAAAAGCACAAGGGAAAAAAAAAACCCTTAAGAATTTCGCACTTCTTGTCCAAGCGATCAGTGCGATACTCAGTGTGTGAGATAATGAACCTAGGCGTACATCTATTTATATGAGTGTGTGTAGGAAAATGAACCGACCCGTCGGATAAGCGACGACGCTTTCCATTTTAAATAATTAACGAATTAAGTGTATTTTTTAAATGCTTGAGCAATTTTAGCGCCGTCACTTAAGCGACGCTTAGGAGGATATCCGTCGCTTATGCGATGCTTACAAGCCTATCCGTCGCTTAAGCGACGCTTATGCCCACCATTTCAAAAAAAAATTTAATCTTTTTGATTTTTGGCACGGTTAAAAGAAAAAATCCATGCGCCGTCGAAAAAAACCGTCGGATTTTGGATCGAAATGTAGTAGTGAATTAATATAATAGACATTTGACCAAGGGAGTATTAATAATCCTAACAAATAAAGGTGTTGATTTCAGACATGATGAAACATCGTCTGATTACTGGTCATTGATGTATACCATTAACATATGTGAGGCAACCCACCAATGATGAAAATGGGGGTCAAGGTACCAAGTACAATCAACAAGTGTGATAAATGTGTTGAGGTTGAACACTTTAAGAATCCATCAAGAAAGGGACATTGATGTATTCCTAATATATTGACAGCGAGAGAACCTGCCACTAATGACTACAAGTCGCAAGGCTCTCAATTGACTCTAGATCCCAATTCCAGAATAAATGATTTAGCGATGGAATGGAATCCGTTGGAAGGAGGGAATTAAGGCATCCCCCATCAACCAACATGAGGTACACAACAAGGATATTATATGTTTAGAAGAACTCAGATGAATAAGATGTACACGGACCAATAACCATGTGCATCTCTTGCGCATACCAGATGCAAGTAGCATACAAAAGAGATCATTTGAATAACATTCAATGATGAAAAATACATATAGAGGCGAGGAAACCACCAATAGGGTCTAATGGAATCCAAGACACAACACGAATCCCCATGTGTGAATAGATTTTCTGCCATCGAACCGAAGGAAAACCACTAAGTTAGTGACCAATTCAGATGTCATCCTTTGAGTTCAAGGTCACCTACCAATGATGAAAGTAGTCCCAGGGTTCCAGGTAGGACCGGAACTCTATAATTTACTGAGAAAACTGACATGCAGTGTCAATATAGGTGAGGAATGGATGACTCAGGCTAGACTTCCTTTGAACAAGAGCATGAGAAAAATGGAGACACTTAGTAAACATAGACTCAAATGTGCAAACTAGGACAACTCTATGACACAAGAGGAATTAGCAAAGGCTCCATAGGGACTAGAAGCTTAACCAATCGGTGGATAAAGATCTAAATAATGAATACATCTCCTAAGGTCATACCAGAAACTTGACCCATGATGGATGGACTCATATACTATGCTCTATTCAAAGGAGACACAACAACTTCCAACATAGATTAATGTCATTTCTTGTCCGATTTTTTATGTTTTTATTTTTATTTTTGTTATCTTTTTCATATTATAAATCTTGAAAAATTTGCTTATAGTACAATGAAGAGGAAACGTGTGTCGCAGTAAAGCAAACTAGTTCCAAGAAGTGAAACATATCTATGCCCAATGCTAGGAAATGCACGTAGGATAAGGACACTCGAGGGGATGTTCCCTTTCGGGTGAGGGGTGATCAAGCTGCAAAGGATAAATAATAGGCTCTACATTGCTAGAATTGAGACAAGATCAAGCAATTTGGATTATAAAATCAAAACAGAGAGCCGACATTAAGCTCAATAAGGAAAGCGGACACATGTAGTGCATTTACAATTTGATATAAAATGGGAGTCCCTAAGGGAGATGGCCATCATAAATGATAAGAAAGAACATGAATTTTCTATTCAAAGTCATGACGGGACTACAAGGGACTCCCAGAACTAAGGAGGAAGCTCAACATGGGAACCAGATGGGAAAACATGATCTAACTAGGGTATTCATGATCGGGAAAGCTCTACCGCTTACATAACGACACTTGTAGAAGCAACATGAAGGTTTAGTGTCATTAAGGAGCGGGTTGGTACCTACGGTTAATGTGACATAGTCATAGGACAATGCAATGATGCAAGCAAAATATGATCTTATCCTATTTTCTAGTTAATACTTATACCTGCCAAAGGAATGATCATACTAGGCATAGTCCCTTACCACCTAAAGAAATTGCTCCACAAAAAATATTCACATTGTAACATTAGTCCATAAAGCTAAAAAAACTATATAAAGATGGATAAACAATTAGAGTGAAGCTATGATATTCTAGTAGGTAAAACCAAAATACATACACTAATGTACAAAGTGTTGACTGAGGCTGTGGGCTCAAACATAGGTCATTGAGTGTAAGGGAGGAAACTAAATTATTACCTCAAAATTTAAACGATTGACCAATATTTCTACCATCGAAACGATAAATCACAATAGGTGCTTTCCTCTTTCAAACACAAGTTGACAATGAGATGGATAATATATTCTCTTACGAGAGTGCACAATGAGGCTGTCCAGATAAGTCTCAACTTTAGTGACAAGAGTCTCTCGGGGATTCATTGGGATGGTAGGAAAAATATCTCTTATGTTCCCTTCATCATATAGACCATACTCATCCAAAGGGAGCATAGGGTGATTAAATTCCTCTCCAAAGGCTGACCAAGACTCATCATGCTCGGTCTTTTCAAACTCTGGCATTATGGAAATTTTAAGGTAAAAAATGAGCCTCAAAACAAAAAAAATGTACTATCAAAATCAACTTTATAAGAACCAATCAAATTCTATAGAATGACATCATCCCTTATGGTTGATGTGACATTGCTTGAGTTAAAGTTAAGCTACTTGTCAAATTCTAAACGATGGATAAAAATCTATAGTTAACCGTACTAATAATGAAAAAAGTACTCATAATATCATTTATATACTTAGTACTCTTAAAGTAATTTCTCCTTTGAATATAAAAATATATTATAATAAAAAATCAAACATAAATTCAAAAATAAAATTATGATTTACTTTTAGATATTATATAATAAATAAAATTTATTATATATATAAAATTTTATGACACAATAAGATTATTATATATTATATCACATCATATATCATAACTTATATCATAACTTTTATAAAATATATATGATATATAATACATATAATATATAACATAAAGCAACATATTCATGTTATATAACATAATCCACTTTTTATGTTTTTTTTTTCATGATATAAAGTCACATATATTATGTTTATATAAATGATCATATATCATATTATATTAAAATATAATATAATATATATTATAATTAATATTTTATATTATAATAATTATAATATATATCATATTATATTTTAATATAATGTTATATTTAATTAAAGAATAAAAATTAAAATATAATATGATATATTTTATAATTATTATAATAATATATATCATATTATATTTTAATATAATATATAATGTTATATTTAATTAAAAAATAAAGATTAAAATTTTATATTAAATATGTAAATATATAAAGTAAATAATTATTAATGTGAATTATTTTAAATATGTATAATTTAGAATATATTTATAAAAGTTTAATTTAGGTTTACAATTCAAAACTAAATTGTTTTACTTTATTTTATTTTATGAGCTTTTTTTTAGTACATTTATGCATTTAAAAGTACTCATGTTTTTAGTCATATCAAAAAAATATTTTTTATTAAATTTATTTGTGCACATCGTTTCACTTTAACTTAACTATAGTTACATGAATTGTAGTGCAAAAAGTGAGTTGTAAATATACCTTCCCCACAAAATAATAAACTTACAACATTTTATTATATCTTTTATGAGGCCCATTTTAGACCTCAAAATTCCTTTAATGTAGGGAAGGTCTATAATGTAGGTCCTCCCAAGGCCTTCCAGGACAACTCATGGTCTTAAAAATTGCTTCATTCCGAGGAATAGTATCATTGAGACAATCATGTGAGAAATTTGAGTGGACCACCAAAGTGGGCGGGAGTGCAGGATCTCCTTCCTCTGTACCTGAAGAGGAAAGATCAGGGTCTACAACAGCTTCATATGAATCTTGACAAATGACCTTTGCTGCAAGTAACAACATATCCATTCCAATGGATTAACGTCCTTCACCCGAATTAATTGGAGAAGGAAGAGTTTAAGGGTATCTCTAATACAAAGTTCAGAATGGGACCAGACTCAACAATCGTAAAACACCACTAGGAGTGGAATCAATTGAAAAAATTAACGTCGAAAAGTTAGAGGTTCCCATAAGCGATATATACATACCCATACCAACGTTCTAAGTTGCCAGTTGAGAATTCTCAATAATTGAGACCATAGGTCTCGATGATGCAGAGGAACTAAAATTAGTGAACAATAATTGATTGATTTTCATGATTCTACCTTCATGAGGAAATGATACAAGGCATAACATAGACGATATGATTACCTTCATGGAATAAATCCAGTTTCGACCCAGTAAAATGTTGTAGTCAAGGGGTGCATGAACCACCTTGAGCTCGACTGGCACATTCTTCCCTCCCAACTAGAATTTAAGAGAAGGAATCCGTTTGTATGGTCTAAACAAGTGTCCATCGAATCCTGTCAACATTGTCGAAGATTGAGACAACTAGGGAGAGCCAAGACCCTTCCATCAAGACAAAGACATGATAGTTGTCGAAGCGCCTTCATCAATAATCGTGTGTTTGATGGTGTTATTTAGACACTCCACATGGGCTTGGAAAGCCACATGGTAAGGAAAACAAGGATGAACATTAGTCATTTCAAACTTGATCATACTAGGACTACTTAAATCATGAGCTCCCAAAGCAACCAACAAGGCATTTCTTTGTGCAGGACACATTTGGACCATCTCCAAAGCCGACATCGCACACGATGTTTGGCCCAAATCCTCAAAAATAGAATAATGTTGGGTGGTTTAGGCATTAGGATTTTATGTTGAGAACTTAAGCACTCCTTTCAGTACACGTGGTATAGCCTCAAAATTATTAATCTACAATGGGATATCAGGAGGAAGGGGCTCTTTCCTCAAAGTCAGTTGTGAAGGACCATAATCACGTGAACATGCCACAAAATGAATAGCCGATAACATATTAATGCAACCGTGATCACCATCATGGGATAGAGGGTTTTAAGTCCCACCAGACCCACTTTAGTGGTTGGAGTCCTCGAAGTCATGTTTTGATTATGCAGAAGGGGATTAGTCAACACAATTGGGCTCTATGTGATAAAATTTGAGGTCTTTCAATCCTAGGGCACAAGTGCATAAGATCATCTCCTCCACAAAGTTTACATGGGAATTTGACCTTACTTTTAGGCTTCTTGTCCCCACCAGCTTTTTCGTTGTTCCTGTCATTATAAACATTTTCTATATCATTATTCCCACCCCTACGATTCTTTCTTCTCTTTTTGTTCCCTCTAGGTTGATGGTTACCCTTTGGGTTGGTCAATTGCACATAATGTACATATGACGATTGGGTGGAATAGGCTGCAGAATGGTTAATAGACAAATTTTGTAATTGGTTTGTCACTGGGTCTATAGCTTTCACACTCACAGAGCCAACATTACCATTGACATGCTCACTGAGCTTAAACTTGGGGTCATGATTCGACTTCAGTGCAACGGGAATGATGTCATAATGGAGTTTAGATTGAGCATAAATCAAGTCTAGTTGTTCAGCTCAGAAAATGGCATGTTCCTTGGTATCCACTCTAGACGTTGAAACATCCTTCATGAAATAAGTCAATAAGGACTTAAGGAACCACTCCAGTAGGAATTTCGGTGGAATGTTGGCCTTAGTCAATCACTTCCATCTACGCCACTCTTGCATATGGTCGGAAATTTGAGTATCTTTGTCTTGCCAAAAAATCGATAAGAGTTCTGTGCCAACTTCATAACAGATCGACAACTGAAAGTGATTAAGAAATACCATGGCCAAATCGTTAAAATTTTGTTATGTGCCCCCAGGTAGCTCTATATACCATTTCACAATGGGACTTGTAAGGGTGCGTTGAACTAGTTGCAATCGAATATAATCATGGTTCAATGAATTTGAAGAGTACCAAATATGAAAATTCGTAACGTGATAACTTGGATCCTCTCCCTTCTTACCTTCAAAATTTGAAATGTCTGAAGGAATATTGGTGGGGATTGGAGGCCATGCTGGATCATGACACACTAGGTTATTTTTGAGTCTAGAAACATCACAAAAATTCATTGTATCTAAGAAATGGAGCCTAGGTTGCGACATTTGATTCCATGCCCCATGGAAATATTGATCTTGTTAAGGCAAATTCTGGTAAAGGCCATTCCTTTGACCACTTGGATAATAACCTTCTCCCATATGACCCATGTAAGGATACACAAGCATTTGCATGTACAGAATTTATTGGGAAGGGTGGACAATATTACCAAAATTACCCATTTGATCTAATGGATGTCCCCTAAACACCCAGGGAGGCATGTGGCCTTCAGACATAAATATTCCAGATGACAAGGGAACCATACCAAAGGGACCATGCCCTCCCAAGTTCCTACTTGAAGTATGGGGAGTATTCATCATGAGAAACACATTTGAAGGGATAGGTGTAGAGGATGATGGGATGAAAGATGGGATATAAGTCATAGAACCAACGTTCACATATCCACCACCACCCATAACATGATGAAAATTAGTGTGAGGAGCAGACGAAGCGGGTGGCCACCCTTCGACGAATGGAGTAGAAGGAGGGATATGACCACCTCCAAAATGATATGTAGTGAAAGGGGATGATTTTCCCCCAAGTCCAACACTATGTACAGTACTAGGAACTTGGATGGATGAAAATATATTAGCTGAAAAATTAGGCATACCAAAAGTAAAATATTGTGTAGTAGAGGGAACAGACTAAGCCTCAATACCCGACCCTCCCTAGGAAAAGTTTGGGACATAGTCCAAAGACCATGTGAACTAGAAAAGGTTCATTCCTATGGTATGGGAAGGACCAGTTGTATGCAGGCTGGTGTAAATTGGAGTCCCTGGGATCCATAAGGTAGTGCTAAAAGGAGTCCCATGGAATCCTCCTCCCAGTGTAGACAACGGGGATGGATGGAAATCTAGAGTGTTGGAAGTAGTACTCATCATAAAAATACTATGGAGACCTCTATGGGAAAGGGAATGCCTATAATGTATATCCCTATTATAAAGAGGTTGTGAATGGTCAAAAGGAAATAAACCTATCAAATTTTGAGAACGACGGAGCGCTGGAACTCGATCCACGATGACTCCACATACATAGACTTAAAAAAAATGATCCCTATGGCCAACTAATATATACAGAGCACACCCCTAAATAAGTTAGGACAAATGTACAAACAAAATGAATGCAGATAAATGAGCTCCTAAATGCAACATGTATGTCTCGTCAAAGAGAGGTCTGAGACTCCCATACACTACAAACGAAGGTGTGTGGTGACCAATTATAATGGCCCTCAACTTCAACGCATAAAGTGACTGTGTCGTATGACCCTTACCTGGACATGAAACTCACATAATAATTTCTAAAACTACCCCCTGTGATACCTAGGAAAGGAAACTAAGGTCACCTCAATATAACCAATGCTCAGGAGGATAGTCACAAGTGGGATCCATCGTATGGGAAGGGTAACTAAGTTGGAAGCTCAAAAGCACTGAAGGTACCTCCAGAGCCCCCAGATATGAATAGGATCCTGGAATTATCTCTGGCACTCACTGAAGGTAGTGGAGGGATATCCCCACCATCAACATGCATGCTTCCTCATGATTGACTCCCGTGTAAGAGGATATTCGTGAGAACACCAATGATATCAATGATTTTTCCTCTCCCTGGTCAGACACTTAATTGTTTCCATTTTATAGTCTTGGGGAAGTTTACTCACACAATCCTATTCCAAGACTCTAAAACCTAAGATTGTTGGTGCACCCTATAAAATAAAATATTTTTAATCAATTTTAAATTAAGCATTCATTTTAATAGGCTGTGCTTACTCAAGGGATATGGCCATGGAACTAGTGATATTATGACTCAATAATAAAAGTAAATGTGCACACCTGAAAACATGCCAAGCACTATCTTGTTTTCTAAATGAAAAGATGATATGCCACTAAATGAGATGCACACAAATAACTTCCTTTCCTTTCAAATGCAAATACAATCTTTCCTAAATGAAGCTTAGACTAGTTCCATTCCAAGAAAAACCAATGCAAGTGATTCTTTTAATGAAAATGCAAAATGCACATGGAAATAATGCAAATATTTTTGTATTTTCAAAATAAATGAATGAAAATTCAATATGGAACCACTAAACTCTTAGCCCTTGGAGCAAATATAAATACATAAGACCAACAAGACACCAAGACTCAATGATTCATGCACTAAAAGAAAAACTAAAAGTGAAAAAATGACAAGAACCACTTCTATAAAAAACTAATAAAAATGAGTTTCTAGTCACAATAAAAGTAGTCAGGGATGATTTTAAGGAACGATACTTATTTGAAAGTGTATAAATGTTGGTGAATCTTACCAATTCTTAAAATTCCAACTATAAAATATTTGGTGATTTTTTTCAAAAAATATTTTAATTTCCAAGGATTTTATATTGTTTATATAATAATTTGTCAATTTTTAGGATGAAAAAAGTTTACCCCATCAAAATTGGGTGAAACAGGGCTTCAAAAAATGAAAAATGGTGAATCATTTTTTAGAGAAAACCCCTTAAAAATAGCACATGGGATAAATTTTGTGCCTAAAATTATCCCTGAAAGTAGTCAACAAACAATATAGGGACCCTAGAAGACTCGACACACTCACAACCCACCCAAAAATCACTCCAACCAAGATATCAATAAAAAATTTAAGTGTACACAACTGTTCAGAGAACAACAACGTATGAACGTAGGTCAAACACACATAGCCTAAGTATGTACATGGGTAAAACACACATAGCCTGCATGGGTACACAGGTCAAACACACATAACTTGCGTGTGTACGTGACTGTCAACACTGTGACTCGCATATATCAAGAAAAATGGGAAACAAATTAAGTTTAAAGATAATTCACTTAATGAAACTACCAATGGATGACTATACTAATAAATGCGACATAGAAACACAAAGAAACAGAAAGAAAGCTAAGAAAAAATGCACCCAAAAACCCCAACAAAAAGGAGACTTCCCCAATGAAGTCGCCAATTCTGTTACAGAGAAAATATTCCTATGGCTTGGGGTGGATCATAATAGACAGGATGAAACCACAAATCACATCCATTCTCAAATATGCTAGATAAATTAAAGAAGCTAACAACTAAGGGATAGATTCCATACCTCAACTAGATGTTCGAAGAATACCACCATTGATCCCGCAATCAAATGATTGTTCCCTACAATTTTCCCTCAACAACAAATATATATCAAAACTTATAAAACATATTTAATGTTAGCATTCAAACTAGAATAATCCATTTAAACATGTATACAGGAAATATACCCATGGATACAAATATACAAATTTGCACATGAAATTTGGACGAGAAATTGATATTTCTATTAATATAAAAATAAAGATACAACATGACAACCTCTGTCAGCAACATGTCAGAATCGAGAAACCAAGTTCCTCCACTTGGGCCTTCAACACTTCAATCCTCCATAGCAAGGCAAGCTCACAAAGATAATGGAGAGCTTGGGAGATGAACATAAAGAGTTCTATCAACAAGGATAAAGGGATGCAGACTCAAGCATATGACAATAAGGAAATTTTTTTCTATAGTTTCCTTACTGTCAAATTTTCCCCTCCTCAAATGCTTCACAATGGCTCAATATATAACCATCAAATGGGAAATGGAGGGTTGAATCAGAGCGTTTCTATGAATATGGAAAGCCAAGGATCAAGCTATTCTTTACTTAATGACAAAAACTCCAAATATTTTTTGTTTTTGAGCACAAAACCTAGTGTACACTCACTATAATGGTGCAAGCTGTGTATACGTGAGCTGCATAGTTGCTGACCCCCATGTGTCTTCAAAAATATATTTTCTGGGGTTAAACTGAAGCATCAATGCTATACTGAGTAAGGGGGGTATAGTGAGTCTGCATAGGGACAAGGGAAGAGCATTGAGGCATGATGCATAAGGCGTGGCAAATTACGCTATTACACCCATCCCTTAGCCTTAAAATACAACCCATTATGTTGATTCTCAACATTTTAGTGGTGATGGATGGTGGAGGCTAAAGCTAAATATGAAAATTCAACTTTCCCTTTAACAACATTTTTATTTTGAGGCTTTAGCAACATTCAAACCATGGTTAAACAATACCTACATTTATAGACAATAACCACCTCAATTTCAAGGAGGTATTGACATATTCTCTTTATTAAAGTATCTACAAAAATACAAATTATTATTTTTAAACAATTTAGTTCTCTAACAAACTTAGTTCCAATTGTTTGTGTTCCTTAACTATTAATTGAGTTGTCCCCATTCCTTGAAATTCTCGTACATTTTATTTCACATGCGATCAAAGGGCTCTTGAATGTTCTCAAGGGACTAGTTTCAATTATCATTATTTCTAATGGTTAACATAGGTGGTTGAGTCAAATATGTGATTAAGGGACACTAGAGACACAAATCGTTATTAAATAATATCACTAACAAAAGGGGGTATGAAGCACTATTCAACATTAACTTAATCTTGCAAGTTTTTCTTAATATAATGGTTCTTTGATTTGTGCAAACTTTCCTTTGAATATTATTGTTCATGTCCAAAATGTTGATATGACAATAGTGAATTTTAATATTATTATTCATGTCCAAATTATTATTATGGAAGTGGTTCTTTTGTTTTAGTTGTTAGATTTTTAGGGTGGGTGCCATGCACCATGAGTAGGGAACCTCCTACTATCTTCTTGACCAACTAGGTCTACTTATAGAGATTTGGAGGTAGTATCGACATTGTGTTTGTTGAATACCGATAAAAAGAGAGGCACCCATAGTGTCAACAACAAAATGATAAACCCCCTCAACAACCTTCAATATCTCCGAGGAAGAGAAGGCTCCAAGCCAATGAAAGGAAATGATGGGTGGAACAACTTGGCATATCCCTTATTTGGAGTGATTTTCAAGAATCATGATACCATGTTTAAATTGTTTGACATGAAGAATTACTTTACAATATTTTTCTATTTTTATACTTTATTATCATTATTATTGTGTGCTTCCTAGAGACACTACCACAAACTTAACTTTAGCAATAAATTTATTTAGGTTTATGTTGAAATATCAAAGTTTAACTCAAAGTATTTCCTTATAGTCGCTAAATTTACATTATAGGAAATTTCAACTCAAAATGGGCCTCCTGAGGGAAATAATAAAATAATAAAATAATATTTATTAATTTTAGAGGAAGAAAAGAAAAAAACTATTTTGTTGTTCGTATTTTCGACATATATCTCTGTGTTTTTACTCAAATTTTGATCGGGAGAGCTCGTTGGATGCATAATTAAATTCCACATCCAATGAGTACCCTCTCTGCATACTTTTTACAGACCTCTCTACCCCATAAACAAGAAATACCTGAAAAAAATGTGATGATGACATATCATCACTTTTTTTCAGGTATTTCTTATTTCTGGGGTAGCGGGGTCCGTCAAAAGTATGCAGAGAGGGATGCCATCATCATGTTTTTTTAGGTATTTCTTGTTTCTAGGGTAGAAAGGTCCAACAAAAGTATGTAAAGAGGGTTCTCGTTGGATGCGGAATTTAATTCTGCATCCAACAAGCTCTCTTGATCAAAATTTGAGTAAAAACACAGGGAGATATGTCGAAAATACGAACAAAAATAGTAGTTTTTTTTATGATACCTATCCCCAAATTTATATTAAAAATTTGTTTAAGACCTATACGGTATTTCAAATTTAAAGCAATTTCATTGACTAACACATGATGACATGGAATTTGAATTAGGGTTGAAAGGCCCATTTTGAGTTGAAATTTCCTCTAATATTTATAAAACAATAAAGTTCTTGTTTGTGTGTGTATGTATGCATGCATGTGTGTGTGTGTAATACTATTCAACCACTATGACTAAATATCAAATTACCACAAAAATCCATTCAACTAGAAAACGTACAAATCAAGAGAATTTCCATATCCTAGAAATGGAGGATGCCATTAAATATTGTGGCTGTTATCAATTATTTTCTTAGCATTGGGAGTTGGAATAATGCCCCATTTATTTTAAACACAAAACTGCCCATGGTCCATAGTTTTTCCCATCGCTCGTTATATTTTCTATTTTTCTTGAGAGTGAATCATGATCTCAAAGTTTGAGATTTATAAATATGGAATAATATCTACTTTAAGCTTCCTAAATAAGGAATATAATATTACAATAGTGATTTTTAATTAAACTGGATTGCCATAATAATCACATCGCACTAGTGTGTCCTATGTAAATAGATGCACTGGTGCTACTAAACTACATATGCAGTGTTCTGGAACACCCACATAAAATCCCACAAAATAAAATATCCACTATATTTGATAGCAGATATTTATCTATGTAGTTTTCAATATTGTTGACACCGGTGCGGTCAGTATATAAAGGCGCACCAGTGCATCCGTAATTGTTTTATGCACTGTAGTATAATGTTTTTAATTTTTTTATCATATACCAATATGGTGTGTTGTGAAAAACATAACACACAAAGAATTTCTTGTCTTTTTGGTGCACCATTATTCCAAAAACATTTAAAATATATATATTCATGGTTAGTTTCATGTTATGACACACCAATGCTTCTTTGTAAATAACACATTAAAAATATATATATTCATGGTTAGTTTCATGTTATGACACACCAATGCTTCTTTGTAAATAACACATCGATGTCTAGAAAATAAAAAATAAAAATTCACATGAATTATCTTCCCATAAACTGAAAAAAGGAGTGGGAATTTGAATTTCAAAAACTAATTATCTAAGGTATTAAAAAAACCTAAAAATATTTCATTATTTTGCCGAAATTTTGAGGGGAGAGTTTTAGAAGAGAGAGTTATCGAGGAGGAGTTTGGAGCAACTAGATTATTCGAAAGATCAAAATTTGTAAGGTATGTCGAATTAGAAAAAAACCCTGCATAGTATAAATTTCAAGTATGTAAATTATTACTATTGATCACAATGCATGGTTTATTTATTTTCCTATTTAAATTTTCTTGTTGCTTCCTTTCGTTTTATGTAGCTACAAAATTTTACATTACGATTTATATCTCTATATTGTTTCACATTTAGGATTTTTTTAGGGATTTTATATTTAATGGGTTTGTAGTTTATATATAAGCCTTTGGGTGCGATGTGAGCATTTCTTGGGTCGAATTTTAAACCCAGTTGGCCCTCTCATTTTTTTTCTAAAATTAAAAAAAATGATTAAGCAGTTTTTGGTGCTTTCGATTTGTTTAAAAGGACTGGTGCATTTATAGTATTAACTCACTAGTAATTATGGGCATGCTTTTTTTTATTTTATAAAAATGCTTACACATTTGTTTGCGCGTTAATTGTGAAAGTGCACATTTTGATTCTCGGCGCTTTATTATAAATAAACCACACTGATAAATGTGTATATGACTATTTTTATTTTGTTGT
The DNA here is from genome assembly GCA_001517045.1 of Pseudotsuga menziesii. Classification (NCBI taxonomy): domain Eukaryota; kingdom Viridiplantae; phylum Streptophyta; class Pinopsida; order Pinales; family Pinaceae; genus Pseudotsuga; species Pseudotsuga menziesii. The sequence goes on along the minus strand of LPNX011228542.1, from coordinate 13,663 downwards.
GATAAACGGTGTGTTCAAGTATGGTGCACCGGTGTGAGCATGTATGAAAAGCACCAATTGCATTTCATATGGGAGTGCATCCAAAGTCATGAAGAAGACAAGTTATTTGTAATTTATGTATCAAATTAATATGTTTGAATTATTTGTAAATTTAACTAATATGTATTGGTTAGTGTGTGATATGCACAATAAAAAAATGAGGAAGCTTGATAAGATTCTTTACAATCTAAATGTAAAAGAGCATAAAACCTTGATGAAAATGTTGCATAGGGATGGATTAGATGAACAGAAAAGAAATCAAGATGCTTTTTTTTCTTGAATTTTGAGTGATACTGTTCTAAAGAGTATTAGGTAATATGTTTCAAACAATATAATTCACATATGTTTAATGTTATGCAAGTACTAGAAACAATAGAAGGGAATGCCAACATAAGATAAAACAAACTATGGAAGATGTAAATGATGATGAATTGGTGCTTGGATAATTTGGAGTGCTGTTAGAAGTTAATGAAAGGGGGAAGATGTAAATGATGATGAATTGGTGCTTGGATCATTTGGAGTGGTGCTAGAAGTTAATGAAAGGGGGATTTTTTATTATAAAATGAAGGGATATAGTGGAAAGAATGTATAAACATGCTTTCCACTTACAATACAAAAACCAATCCAACGAGTCAAAGAATCATGTTATATATAAATTACAAGGAGCATTTCCAGAATAATGGTCAATGAGACTCGTCAGACTTGCAATAGGAAAAAACATATAACTATAAAATATAATCATTGAAAAAGTAATATTCCTAAGCATGCATTTTTATAATATTTATGTACTATTACAAAGTATTCCTTTATTAATATTAATTTTGCTATATTTATTTTTCATATTAGCATTAAAATACTTGAGTGTCATTTTACATTTTTCAGAAAGATCATGAAAATCCCAAAGGATGAACAAGTTGATATCTGAAATATGCCAGTAGGGATATCCAAAAAAGTGTACAAGGAGATGGTAAAAGAAATGGACATAATTGCATTGCAGGAGGATCCATCTCAACAAGAATGTGCTTCAAATGTATGAAATATTTGAAATTTTCTACATCTAATTAATTAATTTAGTATTAAATATTATTTTCCAATTTTTTTATTGCAGTAAAGAAAAAAAATGGAACCCATTCAACACATAATATAAGACGACAAATAAAAATGGGGCTGTTAGCAAAGTTTATTGCGTCGAGAGGCGCTCTATAGCCCAGTATGGGGGAGATCTTGTAACGTGATGTAACGTTACTAACGTTTGTAACATGTCGGCAAAAAATAATAGTGATAGTGAATATTATGGGAGAGATCTTGTAACGTGATGTAACGTTAGTAACATTTGTAACATGTCGGCAAAAAATAATAGTGATAGTGAATATTATGGGAGAGATCTTGTAACATGATGTAACGTTTGTAACATGTCGGCAAAAAAAATAGTGATAGTGAATATTATGGGAGAGATTTTGTAACACAAAATAAAAAATAATATCACTTTCGCAAGGTTATTTTTATTAATAAAAAATAAATTTTCTAATAAACCAAAATAAATGTTGGCAAAAAAAAAAATCTAATATGGGGGAGATGTTGTAATCTTCCTACCTAACAAAACAATAAAAAAGTAAGAATTTAATTATCGGTTAAAAAAATATGTGTGTTAAGAAAAAAACACAAAATTGAATTATCCCCCCAAAAATGTTGGCCTTGCACATGGTTTTATTGTACATGGTTTAGGAGGGCCTTGCAAATGGTTTTAAGACCATGTGCAAGGCCTCCTAAACAACCCATGATTGTAGGAGGGCCTTGCATATGGTTTTAAAACCATGTGTGGGGAAATGAAGCAATGTTCGTTCCTAACAAAATAAAAAATATTATACGTCGGCCATAAATAATATTAAATATTAATAATAATAAAATTATATGTGGACCTTAAATAAAAAGATGTGTCTTTTGGTTTGAATAAAATCAATGGATACCTAAGAAGAGGTTTGCACCTCTAGATATTTGATCCATCTCGGTGCTTGATAGAGCCTAGGATTTGGATCTACACCGGTGAATAGTTGTGATTTTCTTATAACAACACACACACACACACACACACACACACACACACACACACACACACACACACACACACACACACACACACACACACACACACACACACACACACACACACACACACACACACACACACACACACACACACACACACACACACACACACACACACACACACACACACACACACACACACACACACACACACACACACACACACACACACACACACACACACACCGACCATCTTTGGATGTCTTCAAACATATGTTAACACACAAGGAAGACTCACCAGAAGAATTGATTGGCATTGTTTTAAGTAAAGGTTGTGAGTATATGTTGGCGTATCAAAAATTAATTTGGAATTTGTAAGTATCTATGTTATTTTTACTTTTCATTTTATGATTAATAAAACAACAAAATTCATTTATATTAAATCTATGTTTTGTTACGTGTTATAAAACTTGCAGCAAATAAAGTATGGAGTGCAACAAACAAAAGATTTGTTGAAACAAGGCATGAGATGTGGTTTTGAAGGAATGTGTATCATTTAGGACTCAATTCTTGCTATGGTATGTCAGTTTTCAATTTACATTTTTCTGTATCATCTATTTTAATTTTCAGTATCCACAACAATGTATATACACTCATTACATTTTATTTTTATGTTTGTAGATGAAAATTGAAGAAGAGGAAAACAATAAAGGTAGTCAAGAAAACATTCATCCAAATAACACAAGTCTTGCAAGTGGCTCGAGCTCTGAAAATAGTTCCAACAAAAAATGGTATGATCTATATATTTTGGAAGTTAATGGAAGTTATTGTATATTTTGAAATAATTGTGTCTGAAAATTAGGCATTTTAGATAATGTACTGGACATAGTGTCCCAATTAAAATACAATGGGTTACAGTGTAACAATTACGTGCATGTTGACATTTTGATTATTGAGAACTTTATGTTGTCCCATTTTGTATGACAAAGGGCCTCTTATTGATATATAATAAATTGAAGTGTTTTATTCTATTTTATTCTCAAGTCTCATGAAATTTTACATCGATAATTAAATACATGGATGATTAAAAACTACCATAGATGCGAAAAATTATGATATAACAAATTAATGCAAACATCATATCCAAATGCAATGATAAAAATTCAAATGAATATTACTGTAAAAAATATTTCAATTTCTAATGAATAATAGAAAATTAACTAATATATACATATATTCTAGTCGATGTCAATAGTTACTATTCACAAAACAAAAAATAATCTAGTGCATCTGATCTTATTAATCACACCGATGATTTTTGGACAATGTAGCACTAGTGTGTTTACGAGAGTGTCGTACCAATGTTCTTATAAGAACCTAGTTTTAGTATTATAGAACACTTTTAAATTCCTCATGGATTTTTCTATTATCATGCCCCAATGCGCTATTGTATATTAACCACACCATTACTTTTAAAAACATAGCGATAGACATCATCCTAGTCAACTTTACTGATGCCTTTTATTTCATTTATAGCATTGTTGATTTTTAATAGTTTGTAAGCACCAGTTCCTTTTAATAATTCGTAGGGGCTGGTGCAAAATTTGATGTAAAGCACCAATGCTTATATTGTTATAAGGTACCAGCGTGTTTTAATAGTTCATAAGCAACAACGCTACAATTATTATGTGATGTTCGGGTTATCAAGAAGTGACTATAAGATTTAGGAAGCCATCTCAGAGGAACTAAACCTACGAGGGACAATTCAATTTGGCTATGCCATGGGAGCAATAGGAAAAATATGAGTGCTAACTATGATGCAACGAAAACAATTTCGATCAATTTTTATATCGATGGGCATGATGAATAATGCATGGGTCAAATGCACGAGAGATAAAAAAAGGTGGTGAGCTAATCAAAATGTAAATCAAGATATCAATTGTTGATAGTTGATAACTCATCGACAAAATGTACCGATTATAATTTCTCTTATTGATGAGTTAGATACAAAAAAATGGTACACTTTGCGCCCAATTATTGACAACTCATCATCGAGATACATTTTTAAATCCTCCACTTCGTGAGGAGTTGTGGTTTTACTCAAACCACCCCACTTTCTTCCAAAAAAACCCAAGTGACCACAAATATCATGTCATTGCCATGTCGACCCAGTAATATGTGAACATGTGTCTACCCAGGATCCACATCTAGAGTAATGTCATCCTCTTGTGCACAAAGTTATTTTTAGCCAACTGTCAGATTTATTTGAATATTGAAACCCTTTAGGAAAAATTGTTTAGCCATTTTTCGCCTATACCGTCCATTTGTAGAAGAACCAATCTTGACCAGAGCCAGTCCACCTGCTCAAGGTCACAATTGCAACATAAAAAACCTTTTAGTCTCCTACTAATCACTGAGTAATTCAAAATACCTTTAATATCACCCCAATATTTAAGTTGTCTGAGAAATATGAAGTTGTGTTCCCGATATCATACCAACAAAACCCATCTATTCAAATTCTAGTACTAAGTAAAAGTAAGATGGAATAACCATCCAAAATCCTACAATACAAATCCCTATTTTTTGGAGATGAACATATTATATATAGGCATGCATATGTATTTGATCCCAAGGTATTGTTGAAATTATTCAAATAATTGAGAGGGGGGGGGTTGAATCAATTATTTCTAAAGCTTAATATTTTTTTCAATATTTAAAGCATTCTTATTGATGATATATTTACAGTTATGATAATTCAACAAGTACAAGAGAAGAGATGATGAGCATCAATCATACACACATGATAGAGACAAACAATTATTCATCTTTATTTGAGCACCTACTCAAATGAGTCTGCAACCTCTGTTTACAAATTCCTTCTTGTGGAGAGCACCAACCCTCATGTTTTTCTAGCACCAATTAAAATAACATTCTTAGCTACAACTGGGTGGAAGCACCAAATTCCACTTGTACATGCTCCAACTTGTACAAAGAATATAACATGTTTTTCCTAGCACCACCCTACCACCCTTGTTTCTCAGATTTAAACATGTTCAGTACAATATGTAGAAAAATAGATATAACAATGCATACCAACTCTTTCTGATCTGCTTCTGGATTTTCTCATGCACCTTGGTTCTCCTCATTGTCTCTGTTATGGATATGCTTGAAAGAACTCAGAGTCCTCTGTCATTCTACAATCCCCACTTTGACGACGATCCATGCACCAAATTCTCTACTTGTAGAGATTGCACATATCCATTCTTCACGCACATCATTTTATACATATCTGTCCTTAAACCCTTTACCTGTTCATATGCCTGATGGTCCATTTACATAATTGATCAAACTGTTTGATGCCTTATGATAGACAAGAAGTCCAGTCATTGAGTAATCATGAGTTTCTGCAATGCATCTTCTCCATTTGGCTTCTTCTGCAATTGTCATTTTCTGCAACTCATCTCTTCCGTAATTTTATTTATTTTTCCACAAATTAAATTTTTCGTAGTCCTACTTCCATAGTTCTAGTTTCACAGTACTGGTTCTGCAGCAATCATTCTACACCATTGATCTTCTTCGATCTCTCAGTGATCGTTGATTTGAGAAGAAAATCAGATATTGGATATGTGATTTTTCCAAATGTCATTCCACGATTTCCGCATTTTGCCTTTCGCACATCCTTTTCCACACCATTGATTTCCTGCAGCATCTCTACTAACCATTGATTTGAAATCAAACACATGCTTCTGCAACTTCAATCCACGTCGTCGATTTCTTGTGCAACATTTCCCGATCGCCGATATTAGATCCAGTGCGGGATGCAGATCTCAGGTTTTGAACATTTTGTTAAACAACTTCCACACTTTTTCTCTTTCTGTCTTCTGCTTGTAAAAATCCTTCGACACCGTCGATTTCTTGTGCATCATTTCTTGATTGTCGATATTAGATCCGGTGCGGTATGCGGCTCCTAGGTTTTCAACATTTTGTTAAACCACTTCCATACTTTTTTGCTTTTCATATTTCGCTTGCAAAACTCCTTTCACATCATCGATTTCTTGTGCACCCTTTCCTGCCCGTCGATCTTAGCTCCGATGCGGGATGCAGATCTCGGTTTTTCATCGTTTGTGTTGGGCCAGGAAAAGTGCACAAGGAAGAAGCCGATGTGCAAGCAAGGAAGGAAAAATGCACGTTCGACAAAAGGGGAAAGCGATAGGTCAAGAAGGAAGCAAAGGGATTGACGCAGAAAGATAGAACATGCACGTAATGGGGGAAAAACGATCTTGCGAGCGTGAAAATGGGTAACGGCTAGAAAACGCCAGGTCAGGAAGATCATGGCTGCTAAAGTTAGCGTAAGCCAGCGGACATCACACATATGAAGGAATATATGTAAGCCAGGCCGATAGCGCCTTGTGTCAGTCGATGCCATCTTGTAACCATTTTTGATGGCTAATTACGACTTGTAACAAATGAACGGTATGTAGTCGACCCTTTGTGCTCTTGTAGAAATTATAAATAGGAAGAACCCACTCTGTATAAGGGTTGTTCGTTCACTAAGTCACTCAATTTTGTTAAGGAAGTTAGGGTTAGTAGGAAAGAAGACTCAGAGAAGATTCTGGTAGCAGTAGAAGGATGTTGAGCTGCGGATCTTGCAGCTATGTGGGCAGAGCGCTAGTAGTAGAAGTAATCTGCAGATGAGTGCGCATATAGTAGAGGTAGAAGAGTCGATCCAGGTTGTGTGTGGATTGGTAGGAGTAGATAGAAGAATAAACCAGAGATCATGAGAGAAATAATATTGAGTCATAAATACATATCTTAAGAACAGTCTACAGGTTGTAGACTACAAGGTGCTATACAAAAATCCTCATGCCAGACGAAGAGCACCTTGGTGGTTTTTCGCAAATGGGTTTCCATGTTATTTCCTGTGTTGAATGATTGAGTGATGTTGAATGTTTATGTGAATTTCAAGTAGTTTCTTACTGTATATTGATGAGTTACTGTTGAATGTATGATGCCATATTATTAATCAATGAACGAATGAATGTTTATAGCATTACCAGAATGTCATGTATGAGTTCATGGTTAAACTGCTAAGTTAAAATATAATTCGTGCATTGTCTGTCAAGTGAAAGGAATCAGCTACATTACACAAGTTGAGCCAGTTGTTGAGGTTAAGGACAGGGTTGTGTCACGCACGAGCTGACATACAGTTGTGCTCCGGTCGCACAGTGATAGACTCCATCATCCTATCGCCTTTTTCGAGCACCTTGGTCGCATGCCAAGGAACTATAATCCCTCGCCAACTGCAGAAACATGGTTCTGGAAGTTACTCATTAAGATATCTCGGGTGAGACAACATCTGCCTCATGGGTGTTGCCGACTGAGCTTGTTCTGTCGGGCCGATTTCTTGTTGGTATTTTGTTATTGTTGAACTGTGGGTCAAGACAAGGAAGAGAAATAGGCCAACAAAGTGTACTAGGGAGGAAAAAGTGGAAGCAGACCTCGGAAGTAGTGTAGCTCACAGGCCTTATTCAGCTACTGCAACATAAACTTCAAACCATTACACAATCAATAGAGGCAGGCTCGTCGGAGCATATAAGTTTCGACCGAGTGGAGCAGTTGACCACACAAGAAGAAGAGGTAACAATGGAAGTTGCTAGAGTGCAACAGATGGTGAATAAATTTCAGGACAAGGTTAGTCCTTTTGCACATCCTGAGCCTACGCTAGAAACATAAGTGGTTGGGAGAAACTACAGTTTTGCGGTAGGAAATTTTATGAAGACTTCTCTTTTTTCTTAGTGGCTCGGGAAGAGCCACATGTGAGTGTTGGGGGCCTATTGGGCCAAGAAAAGTGCACAAGGAAGAAGTCGACGCGCAAGCAAGGAAGGAAAAGTGCGTGCACGACAAAAGGGGAGAGAGATAGGTCAAGAAGGAAGCAAAGGGATCGACATAGAAAGATAGAACATTCACACGATGGAGGAAAAGAGAGCTTGTAGGCATGAAAATGGGTACTGGCTAGAAAGTAACAGGTCAAGAAGTCGTGGCTGTTAAAGTTGGTGTAAGCCAGAGGACATCACATGTATGAAGGAATATATGTAAGTCAGGACGATAGCACCTTGTTTCAGTCTATGACATCTTGTAACCATTTTTGATGGCTGATAACGACCTATAACAGATGAGCAGTATGTAGTCAACCATACCTGGTCTTGTAGAAGTTATAAATAGGAAGAACCCACTATGTATAAGGGTTGTTCATTTGCTAAGTCACTTAGTTTTGTTAAGGAAGTTAGGGTTATTAGGAAATAAGACTCATAGAAGAGTCTAGTAGCAATAGAAGGCTCAGTGAGCCATGAATCTTGCAGATGTGTGCACAGACCGCTAGTAGTAGAAGTAATATGCATCTGAGTGCGCAGATAGTAGAGGTAGAAGAGTTAATCCAGGATGTCTGTGGATCGGTAGGAGTAGATAGAAGACAAAACTAGAGAGCATGAGAGAATGAATATTGAGCCAGAAAGAAATATCTTAAGAACAGTTTGCAGGTTGCAGACTGCAAGGTGCTATACACAAATTCTCATGCCAGATGAAGAGCACCTTGGTGTTTTTTCCCAAATGGGTTTCCCCATTATTTCATGTGTTGAATGATTGTCTGATGTTGAATATTTATGTGAATTTCAAGTAGTTTCTTACTGTATATTCATGAGTTACTGTTGAATGTATGACACCATCTTATTAATTAGCGAATGAATGAATGTTTAAAGCATTACTGAAATGTCATGTATGAGTTCATGGTTAAACTTCTAAGTAAAAATATAAGTCACACACCGTCTGTCAAGTGCAAGGAATCAGCTGCATCAAAAAAGTTGTGCTAGTTGTTGAGGGTAAGGACAGGGTTGTGTCACTCACGTGCTAACATACGATTGTGCCCTGGTCACGCAGTGATAGACTCTATTGTCCTATCGCCTTTGTCGAGCACCTTGGCTGCTGTTGCTAGGGTTTTCACCCTAGCTTGTGCAAATGAACACCTACTAAGGAATATGGATTCCTTAGTAGCAGTTCAATGATATCTGAATTAAATAATGTTAAACGGAAATAAAAGCTAATCTAAATACGTTCTTGAAGCTAGAACAGTAAAAAGCAAATAACATGAAACAATACGGTGAAAAGTGAATAACATGAAGCAAAAACAGTAAATAATAAATAATGATTTTTATTGATGTTACCTCCGGTGTGGAGGTTGGTGAAGTCCGTTGCGCTGGTCCGATGTCGGTGGCTTCGAGCTCCAAGCTGCCTCTTCCCTTTCTCCGGTGGTGGAAATGGGCCAAAAAGAGTCCTCAATGGTGAAAATAGCTTAATGGTAAGATAGGGTTTCAAGAATAATTTCGGCAGAGGGAGGATGCTTATGATAATGGATATGGAATAATGGGTCTCCATCACTTATTTATAAAACCATGTGGTTTAGGTCAGCTTTTTAGGGTTTTAGCTGTTTAGGGTTTCAGCTATTTAGGATTTCTTCTTTTTTCCTCATTATTTTATATTTTTTATTCCTTTTTGGATATTTTTGGAGGAAAAAAGGATTTTATAGCCTTTTGGAGGCATTTTAAGCTTTTCGGTCACCTTTTAGATGGTTTTATGGGTTTTTGATGAAGATATGGTAGGAAAGTGGAAAAATGAGCCATGTAATGGGGTAGATGAGGTAGTTAACCATTTTTGGGTGTTAACAGATTGCCCCCTGATGTGTGAGGGCAGGAGCTCATCGTATGGCCGATGGACATCATGAGTCGTATGTGGTTTTTTCTTGGGGTGTGGAGAAGAGAAGGAAGCAACTGAAGTCCGGGACACCGATCTCGAACCACCTGCAAGGACTGAAAAGTACATAACCTCAATAATGGATGAGGGATCATCTGATAATATGGACGAGGCGGGCATTCCCATGCTCGCTTCAGAATATAACATAGCAATATAAATGGTCCTCAAATACTGGATGAGGAAAAATCTCAATATATGGACGAGGCGGGCATTCCCATGCTCGTATCAAGATACATAAAAATAAATGTGTATATCATGAGAGTCCAGAGGGGACACAAATATGGAACATACTGCTGGGCTGACCATGTCTGAGCTGAACAACTGATGCACTGGAATGACAGTAGTGCTACTGAATGTGGTTCCGAGGGAACTGATGAGCTGCGGGATCAAAGTGACAACGGTCATACGTGCAATGGTACACTGAGCTGGAACTGAACTGGGTACTCGAGGAAGCATGGAACTGGATGGCTTCCGAATACAATCGCCAACGCAACCCGGACATCCACGGGAACATATAACTGGTCGTTCCAAAGTGACTCACCAATGTGCTAGAGTCGGGGGAAATCCGGGGTCTTCGACAAATAATGGAATGGATATAAATCCTGCGCGATTT
>LPNX011228538.1:208308-314064 GCA_001517045.1 Pseudotsuga menziesii | reverse complement strand
AGTCTGTTAATAATGACAGAGGAGCTTTGTTCAAACGCACTAAAGTAAGTGGCTTTCCTTGTTGCTCTTGGCCAAAGTTAAATCTTCAATTTCTATTAATTTTAAAAGATTGTGACTCATATGAATCTATGAAACATGAATGCAGGAGCATTGTTTGATGGGTATAAAAAACAATATCCCAGCACATCTTATGCATCCAAACATCGATGTAGACATAATTGTGTCTGAAGAACCTCCATATGGTTTGTATTTTTATCATCAAAAAGCTTAATTGGTTTCTCTCTCTTCTTTAATGAATGAAACTGATCAGATTGTTTGTAATTTTATTAGGATCAACTCAAAAGCCCGAGTATCTTTATCGTGTAATTGAACACCTTATCCAAGGTCGAAGACGAATTGAACTTTTTGGTGGAGATCATAATCTTCAACCAGGATGGCTTACTGTAGGGAATGGGCTCTCTTCTTCCAATTTCAGTAAGGAGGTAAATATATGTTTGCATTTCAACATTTAAATTTCTACTACCTTAATGTTTATTGATTCTTTAAATATACACCTTCATTTCCAAGTTCAAATTGTGCTTACATATTATCCATATAAATGAAATGTGTATTAATTCAAAAATTGTTTGCTCTGTGGTTTATATGCAGTCTTATGTAAAGAATTTTGGAGATGCAGAAGGAAATGTATGGGAAGGAGGTTATGGATGCACTGTGCCACCTAATGCCCCTCACCTTATTGGCACAACACAAAGGATTGAAGAACTTCGTCCCAAAAGTCCATCAAAAGATTGAAGAACTTCGTCCCAAAAGTCCACCAATGGTATAACAACACTTAAAAAAAGACATCTACACTTCACATAGAAATATGTACAAAAGAACATTGTGGACATGAGTTTGCATTGTGAAAAGCCCTACTCTCACTTTTGTGACACATAGTTTTGTGATATACATTTGTTTGTTATGAGTTTAATCCTTGAATTCTTATCATTATTTTTTATATTTATGATTATCTTTATTTTAAAATAAAGTTGATTATATATATATATATATATATATATATTGATATTTTTTTACAAATGATTTATTTGAAAGTGTAAACATTTTGTTAAACTTTTCAACAAATAAAAAATGTGGTTCATTATACCAAAAATAAATAGTTATTAAAATTTAAATAAATAAAATAAAAATTAATATGAAAAAATATTATAATAAATTAAAGATAAAAAAGAGAAATAACGTTTAAATATATAAATGCACAAACCAATTATAACACATTAAAAATATGAATAAAAATAACATTTAAATACATAAAATCATAAATCAATTTAAAAAATGCATAAATTAATTAAAAAAAAGAAAAAAAATGAGGAGAAGAAAAGATTCAAAGTTTAATAGATATTTATGTTACATTTATGTGCTCCCAATTTGTTTGATCCTATGAATTTGTTGTTTTGGTTGACCCTACAAAACCCTTGACCAAAAGTTGAAATTCACTTTCAATGGAGTTAAGATTACAAAATCTAAATAAAGGGCCCTTGTACGTTGAAAAATTTGTAATGGTTACATAGGATCCAGAACATGTTCTTAAAAATGTGCACATGTTCCTTTTTCATATAGTTTCATGGCTAAAATTATTTAGCTAATGCAAGTGGAGTAGGAATTGTGCCCATTGGATTTCAAGAAGCTCAAGATCTTGAGATCCAAGAGGCACAATACATGCATTAATCATCGTGCAATAGGCTAAGTATTGATCACCTAGTTTTATGGCCTCTTCAAATTGAGCACATGTTCCTTGTGGTATAGCTTCATGGCCCTCCAAATTTCCATGCACATTTCCAACTTAATTTCCAACTTGTGAATTTAGAAAATGCATGCATTTTTTTATTAATGCACATACATTAATAAAAAAATACTTTTCTCTTCCAATTTGGAAGATACATCATTACAGGAGAAATCTAACTACCACGAGGACAAAGAAACTTAGGTTCACCCATTCATTTGTTTATGTTTTTTAAATTCTTCAAAGTAAAAAAAATATTTTGTTCTTGTTAAAATGGAGCATAAACTTGGTTTTTAGTGGATCTTGTACATGAAAAAAGCCTAAACCCGTCATCACCTAATGAGAAAAGACCCAACCCTAACCTCCAACCACTAGGTGTAGATGCAAACACCAAAAATGGCAATGGCGTAAATAGTCCTCACACCTTTGAACCACTACATAATTTGAGACCATTATATCTTCCATTGCCAATGTAATCTATTATTTTTTAATGTATGGCTATGATGATTAAATTCTAGAGGACGGAGTTAGATAGAAACAAGGTAAGAGATTTACAATTTCAAAATAAGAAATCATGACCTTATCCATTAACAATAGAGCCACTTTACACCCTCTTGTGGCAAAGACATGTATTTGCATGGACTCAAGAACATACCAATCATTTCTAGATGGAGTGATGGTGTCACATGCCCCAATTTTGTAAAATAATGTTATTTTATTTTTATATTATTCCCAAACATTATGTTAAATTTAATGCTAAGGCAACCGAGGATCTAAAAGTAAATTCCACCTACTGACATAAAGAGCTAATAGTAATCTGAAGCAGATATTACACAAGATTTTTATTCTACTATGAAAAATAAATTGTTAAGAAACCACTTACTTGACTAAGATTGAAGTTAACTGTTAGCTGTTAGTAAAACCATAGGTTATAACATTTATTGTTAACTCAAAAAAATTTAAATTTTTGCGAAAAATTGGGGTTGTGACATGTGGTTTCGGAGCATCAGGTTCAAACACTAGGCCTTGATGCAGCCCGACTGGATTTCATAAAACAATAAATTAAATTTTTATGCTAATGTATTTTAATTTCTTTTTATGTTATTCAAGAGAGAATTGTCTTTTTCTCAAGTTTAACAGGCAGGTATGGAAAGGTTGGGAGAGTATGCAGAGGAGGAGTCTCCCGTTATAGAAACAGGAAATTTACCCAAAGACCCTATACCAAGGGATGTAACTACAAATTCCTCAGAGTTGTTACAGACTGTAAAAGATTTGAAAACTGAAATGGAGTCTGTAAAGAAGAGAATGAAAGGATTATGAGAGCTCAAGAAGAGCTGAATAAGATTCTAATGGAAAAGTTTCAAACAGAAGGAAGGGGTAGAAGGTCAGAATCAGAAGATGCTAGTCATCCAAGAAAATCTAAAAAGATGAAGCATACAAAGACTGAAAGTAGTTCATCATCAGTAGTGTTTGGTGAACGACAAAGTTACCATACTACTAGTGATAGTAGTGATGATGATCTGTACGTCAAGAAGAGGAAATATAAACCTTATGAGGAAATCTCAGGGGAATTCAAAAAGATAAAACCGCAAACCTTTAATGGAGAGACTGAGAATGGGGAGGAAGCTAGGGACTTCCAGATATATAATTATTCTAACCAATTAAAGGCTAGTATGGCTACATACAACCTCTCAGGAAATGATGATATTTGGTGGTAGGACTTGAAGAGAGTTAAAGGTATAAAAGAGAAGGAAGTTAACTGGAGTACCTTTAAGCGGTATTTTAAAAAGAAATTTATGTCTGAGAAGTATTACGAGGAAAGGGCTAAGGAATTTTATGAACTAAAGTTAGGTTCAATGACATTCAAGGACCTGAACAGTAAATTTTTAAGTCTACTTAGGTATGTACCCTACCTAGTGGATGAGAAACCAAAAGTACAGTGATTTATTAGTTGTCTACCATATCATATTAAAGATAGAATTGAATATGATAACCCAAAGACCCTGGAGGAAGCTATGAGGAAGGCTAATTTTTGCTTTGAGCAGAATCGAAAGAAAGAAAGCTTGGCCAACTAGAAGGCTAAGAAAAATAACAATCAGTCCGCATTCAAGTGAATAATGTCCATTTTTGTTTATTTATTATTTAGTTGCAATAATTTTAAATCTAGGGTGTAACCCTGTTCTGTAGTTTGTAAATAATATTGTTTTTATAGTTTGATAATTAGTACTAAAAAGTTACTCTTTTGTAAACTTTTAATCATTACCAATGTCCTTTAATAATATTTAAAATTTTATAATGCACACTAAAAGACCAGTTCATAAACACATTTTATTTATTTACAATCTATGTATAAATAACTAAGTCTTTATTTGTATATTACTATCCTATCTGAAAGTTATTGTTATACTGTGTATCATAATGCTATATTATCGGTACTACAATATAATACTACTACTTCTTGAAGTTACTATGAATGTTGTTTTAATATTATTTACCCATTATTTGGTTTGGGTTCTTTATTTAGTTATATAGTTTGAATATTTCTTTATAGTACTTTATTTAATAACAAGGTATGATCTTGTATACGTATCTATATAAATTCCTGTATATAAAATAGTATTTATTTACCATATCTATAATAGAATAACAGTTATGAAAAAGTGCTTAACCTAGCTGAATAAAATGAGTGTACAGTAACTTGGAAAATTTGCATTCTCTGCTACAATACAGACTGCTACTAATATACTTTAACTGTAACATCTAACAGATAAATACTTATGTCCTTCTGTCGGTAATGTATTTATTTTAAATAAAAGAAAACAATTATTACTTACACTGCAAAAATACTTAGTCTATCTTTTCTTTTTTACAACTATTATTTCCAGAAAACAAAGCTACAGTACTAGAATAGTTTTAAGTCTGTAGAAAGATAACTCATGAATTTATAAAAACACTTGTAGTATCTGCAATAAATTTGGAGACTCAGTTCAGAAGTTTACTACTTCTCCACACTGAGATACTGTGCTAGAGTACGGTCTGGTGATACCAGATGTGGAAAAACACAGTGAATACTAACAGGTTTTGTTAATGGTAATCGGAAATACTAACTTTACTGAAACTAACTACTTACTCAGACATATAAATACACATAACATTCATCTATTCATACTCAGAAAACATAAAGAAATGAATGGCAGAACCTGTTTAAGCTGTGGACAACAACAGCAATGGGAGGCCGTTCCTCCCTACCAACTCCTAGAGAGCGCTCAGACAGCGACTTCTCAGGACCCTCGAGCTTGCTCTGGTCTCCCTGGTTGGAACTAGGTGCAGCAAAGTTAGATACCAGTCTTCAACTCAGTATTAACTCAGAACTTATCAGTAAGTTCTCCCAGCTAAAAAGCTGTAAAATAATCAAGTTACTGTAGCATTCCTCTCAAACAACTTCCTTACTATTTTTCCCTCTTCCTCAATGAATTTCCTGAATAACATTCACCTGAATGCATTCTCTCTGGAAAATAACTCAGCAGCCGCAGCTCTCTTCATTGAGTACTTTTAAAGATTGCCTAGGTCTTAGTTGGGTTAACTGTCATTTAATGGGCCACCTGCTCACATTCCACTTTCTTGGGGAATCATGACCCCAAATATAGGGAAGTTGCCACCTGCAACTTAGGAAGTGTTTGAGGATGTTGCCACTTGTCTTTTGCCTGCCACTTAGTTCCATCCACCAGTTTGACCAGTAACCTCTTTGTAACAGCTCTCCCATGCTGTTGTCTCCATAATTTATTTATTAAATAATAAAATATTCTGAATTACACTCCATTATTGTTGACTCTGCTGAGTCATCAATCCCTACTTAGGATTAATTTTAACATAATGTCTCAGAAATATAATAAAATAATTTACATAATTTTACAAAATTGGGGTATGTGACACCCTGACCAGCTGAACCACTGTTCTGTTCACTACCTCTGTTTGCCCATCGGTCTGTGGATGAAAAGACGTACTTTTCTTCAGTTTAGTGTCCATAAGCTCCCATAAAGTTGACCATAATTGTCCCAAGAACCGGGAATCCCGATCAGATACAATAGACGTGGGTAGCCCAAAATGTACCCAAACATTTTGAAAGAATAAAAGAGTTGTTTGTTCAGCAGTGATCTGCTTGTTACATGGCATTAAGCTACTCATTTTGCTGAACCTATCCACAACAACATATAGGTAATCATGCCCTTTTCTAGACATAGGTAGCCCCCCTACAAAGTCCATAGAAATACTTTCCCAAGGATGAGAAGTAACTGGGAGAGGAGTGTACAACCCCAATTTCCTATTGCTAGGATTACTTGTTGCACACATAACACAACCCCTTATATATTTAGCTACAGTTTCTTGCATTTGAGGCCAATAACAATGATTCTGCAATACAGACAATGTTTTGCTTACACAAAAATGTCCCGCAATCAATGAACTATGTGCTTCTCTAATCACATGCACTCTTTCTTTCTCTAGAATACAGAGTTTACCGAGATGATACAAGAGCTGTTCATGCACAAAATAGTTCTCTTCCTGTTTACCATGTATTAGTGATGCATATAATTTCTTAAAATCTTTATCTTCTGCATACTGTTCAATATAACTTTCATGTGTTAATGAACTGTTCTGAAGAATGATTGAAGCATTTGTAGGTGGCCTTGATAACATGTCTTCTACTTTATTATGAATTCCCTTTTTGTACTTAATGACGAGATGAAACTGTTGTAAGAACCCCATCCATCTTAAATGCCTACTTTGTTGTATTTTAGTTTGAGATTGTAAATATTGAAGTGGCTGATGATCAGTATGTATGACTGTCTCTTTTCCCATAATATAATGTTTCCACTTCTTCACACTCTGTACTAAGGCATACAATTCTTTGTCATAGGTCAGATAGTTATTTACCATAGTAGAGAATGTTTCTGAATGGTAACAGACTGGCTTCCTTCCTTGCATCAAAACTGCTCCCATGGCAAACCCACTAGAATCGGTTTCGATCTCAAATGGTTGTTGCAAATCTGGCAATGTCAGAACTGGTGTTGTGCTAATATTTCCCTTTAAAGTGTCGAAGGCTCTCTGATGCTTGCCTCCCCACTGGAAAATCTCTTTAATGCTTGTCAACGCATGTAATGGAGCAGCAATGGAAGAAAACCCAGAAATGAATTTCCTCCAATACTGAACCGCACCCAGAAAACTTCTGATTTCAGTAACGGTGTTAGGCCGTGGCCAGTTTACAATGACAGAAACCTTGGCTGGGTCCACTCGCAGGTGGCCTCCACCAATAATATGGCCTAGATATACTAAAGAATTTTTAGCAAATTCACATTTAGACATTCTTACATAAAACTTTTCCTTTCTTAGTACATCTAATTTTTTTTTCACATGTACAACATGCTCTTCCCAGGTGTTGCTAAACACAAGGATATCATCTAGATACACAATTACAAAATCATCAATGAATGAACGAAAGACATCATTCATGACCCACATGAAAGTAGCAGGAGCGTTACATAGCCCGAAAGGCATTACAAGCCATTCATACAAACCCTGTTTCGTTTTGAAAGCTGTTTTCCAAGCATCATGCTCAGCGACACGGATTTGATGATACCAACTACGTAGATCCAATTTTGTAAAATAAGTTGATACACGATCAGTTGATCATGTTTCAACTGATCAAGCAAATCATCAATACGAGGAAGATGATACCTGTTTTTAATAGTGATTTTGTTAAGGGCCCTGTAGTCGATACACATCCTCCATGACCCATCCTTATTTGGAACCAAGACTATAGGAGAGCCACAAGGAGAAGTGCTGGGCCGGATGACCCCCTTCTCAATCAGATCCTGAACCTGCTTCTTGATTTCTTCATTCTGCATTACAGACATCCGGTACATGGCTATGTTCGGGAGTGGCACATCCTGCTGCAAATGTACCTCATGCTGAATCTCTCTCTTTGGTGGTAACCCCTTCGGATCTTGAAACAAATCATCATACTCAGAAATGATGTCAATCAGTTTAGATTTATGCTTAGGGTCACATTCTTCAAAATATTTAGAGACTTCATCATTTTTCATCTTAACCATCATCAACACAAAGTTCTTACTAGCATTTACCAACCTCTTCATTTGTCCTGCAGAGACTATTGCTAGATTGGTTTTTATCTTATGTGCTCATACAATATATTCCATACCTTCTTTAAAAAGATAATACTTATTCTGCTCTCTATAAAAGACTGCTTTCCGGTCATACAAATATGGACTCCCAAGTACAATTACACAAATGTCAAGTGGTACTACATCTAATTCTATCTCATCCCTAAACTTTTTAGTAATTGCAAATTTTAATACACATTTCCTTGTAACTTGCAATCGTGTATCATTAGTAACCCAACCTAGAGGATAGGGCTTTTCATGAGGCACAATAACTAAATGCAATTTCTTGACCACTTCTTCTGATATCAGATTTACTTGTGAACCACTATCAAACAATGTATCAATCTTTGTGTGATTTGCAATGACACGAACATGAAACAGTGCACTTCTATCTTTATCATTTTGCTTAGAAGTAGATGGCAGACTTGTACTTACACTAGAGTTTGATTGTGCATCAATGGGAAGTGAGATACTTTTATCCTTACCTTGGATTCCGATAGCTGTAACCTTTGTTTCATCACCTGAGTCAGATCCCAAGTCTTGAATAGTTGTTGCAGTAGCTTTCGCTTTTCCTTTGTCTTTGTTTCCTCCGTACTTCTTTGGCCTTAACTCCGGATGAAGTTTCCAACACTTGGAGACATCATGTCCCTTCTGGCAATGCGAACATATAGGCTTTTCACCCTCTTTCTTAACAGTAGCCATCTTCTTTTTCCCCTTATCTTTACCTTTCTATTTGCTGTCAAATTTAAATGACTTCTTCACAAAAGTATCATTAGCATGCTTACCCCTGGCTTCTAAATGGGTAGCTTGAACACATACATCATCCAAATTACTGGGATTAAACATCAACAAGGTATGTTTCAAATAAGAATGCATGCCACCAATGTACTTAAGAAGAGTTTCCTGTGTATCTAATGAAACATTTAATGCAATATCCCTCTTTCTGAATTCATGAGTATAATTTTGAATGCTTTGTCCTTTAGCTTTTCTAAACATTTGCTAATTCATGGTTAATTGTTGCATGTGACCTAAAGGATAAAATTGCTTTCTTAATACTTCGATGAATTCATTCCAAACCGAAATAATTTTACCATTCTTTTGAAGATCTTGTTGAATCTTGCTCTCCCACCAAGTAAGAGCCATTCCACTCATTCTCAAAGTGGCCAATTGGATTCTGGAAGGGTCATCATTAATGCCCTGCACCCTGCAATATACTTCAAGCTGCTTGATCCAATTGTCTAATTTTTCAGCATCTACATCTCCATTATAAATAGGTAATTCAAATTTTACATCCAATTTGAAATAAGGCATATTAGGACTTGCGGTATGAGAAGAAGAAAAAGTCTGTTTAGTATCAGGAGGATCACCATCACCTCCTACTCCTTTACCCTTTTCTTCTGGCTTCACTTCTGCATCTCTGGGTGAAGATCCTTCTTCTTTCTTCTTCCTTTCTGCTCGCTCTTCAAGTAGAAGTTCCATCATGGCTTTCATGCTCATAAAAGCCTCTAGAAACTCAGTTTCAGAAATGACAAGTTTTTCCCATTCGGTATGTCCTTCTTCTTCCCCTCGTGGAGAATACATGGTTCTTGAGAATGTTCTCTTGGAGCCAATCTCAGGATCTCCTTCAACTAATTCTCCTTCACCAATCTTTAACCTGGACCTGGTAAGCATTCACAAACTTGCACAATAGTCAACTTTGCTATGATACCAAATATGATCCATAGGACCTCAACTTTAGTGCATTAAAAGTTTGTTGTAAAAGAATGCATGCAACAGGTTAATTAATGGGACATCATTAATAGAAATTAAATGCTCAGAACAGGAATGAAAACCACAACACTGATAGAAAGATGCAAGGAAGAAAACACAGAAAGAGAGTCACACAGAAGTTGATAACGGATTTCACCCCCTCCACTGGGCTACGTCTCCGGGTCCCTCTCCAATAGGAACCGATCCAATTAATATCTTAAAATGGTACAAAATGGTTCTGGAAACAATTTTAGTAACTGTAAAATAGAATGCTGGACAGAAAGTCTTTAATACTCCTCTCTGAAAGCTACAAAACTGGACTTCAACAGACACAAGAAGCCAAATTATAACTGAGGATAGTCGACTTCAAAAAGGAACATCACAGGGACAGTTTTCACAGCAAAATGCTCTCTCCAAGCTTCTCATCACAGATAAATGCTGCACTTTTGTTCTCCAAAAACTCCTCTAATCGTTCCCACTGCATCCGAACTGCCCCTCCACTGAACGGATTCCTCCTTTAATACTCATCTTGGTCGTTACACAGGGCCAAAACGTCCAAGAAATGCGACTGTTCACCTTCTACTCTCAAATGCCAACAGGTTGTTCCTTTCCTTAACTGAACCAAAGAACCAAAAGAAAACGTTACCACCCCATTGGTTTCGTTGCATCCAGACTGTGTACCAAACTGCAAAAACCATGATGGCAAAACTCCCGCGCGAACGCATTGCTGAGTATTTGAATCGGAAGGTTTCGTCATTTTGATTTCCGCAGTTGCGGATGGTGCACCACTTCTATTTCCGATCCCGTCAAGCTTCCCCCGTTGTGGATACCGGAAGGCTTTCGAGCCCCGACGTTGTGGAAGGAAGAAGGATTTCGACCTCTGATCAAGTTTGTTCCCATCGTTGCGGCTGCCGGATCGCTCCGTCAAGCTTTCGTCGTTGCGGCTACCGGAAGCGTTCTACCTTCCGATTCGTTAAATCTTCCGCCATTGCGGAAGGGGAAAAGCTTTCGACTTCCGATTTGTTAAAGCTTCCACTGTTTCAGAAGGGGAAAATATTTCGACTTCCGATTTGTTAAAGCTTCCGCCGTTGCGTCTGCCGGATCGCTCCGTCGTCCGATCAAGATTGCGTTCGTCGTTGCGGAAGGAAAAAGCTTCCGACGTCTGATCTGCGCGGCTTCTTTGGGTTTACACCGTCCGATTTTCTTCAACCACCGTTTCTGAACCATGTACCATATTGAATCTTCTAAGAGGAATAATCCACCAGATCATTAGATCTAGTATAGTATAAGAGAAAAACATATAATGTGTTTTTACCTTTAGTTTCGACTATATGGAAGTAGTTTTTAGGTTGTAAATCAACCTTAGGATACAAGTAAAATTATATGGTAACATTATAAAATAATGTGGTATTGTATTATTAAAATAACACTTGTATCATGGCTATAACCTAGAAATTGAAGTATATAGCTTGACTTCTAGCAGTGCAAAAAGATAATCATAACTGTATACAATCAAACAAGTTGATATTCTTCACGAGTAGCAAGGAAGAGTTAAGGTAGAGATATGTAGTTTATTTGTAAACAAAATGGCTCTAAGCTTCTCCACTTAAAACTCAATTCTGATAATGAAAGAGTCTTCAAGGTGACTGAAGATAAATTATATGCAAGAGTTTCTCTTATTAAAACCAATAACCCATTGTAAACTTTACTTTTGAAAATCATAGGATTATGTTCATGCATAAAAAGTAGTACATTTGAGTTTTTAACATGACAATAGCTGTAAGATCATGATACCGTAAAAGTATTTATATGTCAAGATCATGAGCCCTATGCTCACTGAAAGAATCCATAATCAACTAGGTTTTATAATATTTACAACAGAAAGAAACCTTGGCAGAACTCATTCGAGTAAATAGCACTAAGTTTGATGAGAATAATAATCTTTATGGCTTAAATATAAATACTGTCATAGATCCAAAACAACGAAGGAAATTACTATACCTCATCGAAACCTTGCATTTTAATAATCAATTTACACTCTAGCATCGTATCATGCTAAAGAAGTACTTCTTGACTTAATGTAAAAGTAAACTCCTACTTGTTCAATGCTTACCTGCTGAACTTGTAAGAACCAGCAGTCCATCTGCGTTAGCAGAATGCTAAGTAAGCCCTGAATTTCAATTATGGTTTCTCACCTACTTGACAAAAGTAAATCATTAGTACAACTAGTAGCAATCTAAATGCAAGTCATTTTTATATAACTTATAAAAATTAAAGTTGTATTAGTTTTCTGTATTTTGAAACTAATCATTACAAATTGTTAAACTGTTTCATTTTCTGCTAACCGCTAGCAGTTACTAAACTGTGTTTTCAGACATTTTATGTTACTTTAAAAAAGTTTAAATTTTTATGAAATTTTGGGGTTATGACAAGAGATTTTGAAGAGATCCGGGATGATGGGCTGCAAGGCCATAACCACACCTATGGCATCGAACCTGAAGCTATTGAGTGATGCTTCATCAGAAGCGGTTTATGCTATTATGTATCATCAGATGATTGGGTCCTTGATGTACCTGATGAACACGAGACTATATATTTTCTTTGTTGTGAACACCTTGAGCCAGTTCCCGATAGATCCGAGACATGTTCACTTGATTGCTGCAAAGCATATTCTGAGGTACCTGAAGGGTACAGTTGATTATGGGCTCAAGTACGAGGCAAATCAGAAGATTAACCTGGAGGGTTATGTTGATTCAGATTGAGCAGGCAATGCCATTGATAGGAAAAGCACTTCAGGATGTTGCTTTAGTATGGGATTAGGTATGATCTCTTGGTTTAGCAGGAAGCAGTCCTGTGTGGCACTGAGTACAGCTAAATTAGAATATGTTGCAGCTTGTTCAGCTAGTTGTGAGGTAGTGTGGCTGAGAAAGCTACTGTCTAATTTATTTGATCTCCAGTTGGATGCTACTTGTATATATTGTGACAACCAGAGTTCTGTGAAGTTGTCAAAGAACCCAGTGTTCCATGACAAGTCGAAGCATATCGAGATCAAGTATCACTATATCAGGGATATGGTGCAGAGAGGAGCAGTGAAGCTCCAGTATGTTGCGACAAAAGAACAGATAGATGATGTGTTGACAAAGCCATTGGCTAGAGTGAAGTTTGAGTACTTCAGGGAGAATCTTGGTGTTCTCCAAATCGAGGTTCCCTCCAAAGGGAAATGATGAGACCTAGAGCCATTCTGACATGGTGAGAGGATTAGGTTCCTTCCATGGTTAGATGTAAGGGCTAAGCCATTCTGTCACAATGAGAGGATTTGGTTCCTTCCATGTCAGATGTGAGTGCTAGAGCCATTCTGACATGGTGAGAGGATTAGGTTCCTTCCATGGTCAGATGTAAGGGCTGAGCCATTCTGTCATGGTGAGAGGATTTGGTTCCTTCCATGTCAGATGTGAGTGCTGATCCATTCTGATGTGACTGTAGGATTGGTTCCTACATGATCAGATATAAGTATTGAATTCCATTCTTGGAATGGAGGCACCTGGTTAGTTACCAGGAATACTCAGTCTGGGACTGAGGGCCATTCTGATATGACTGTGGGATGTAGTCTTACATGATCAGATGTGAGTGCATGGCCATTCTGATGTGATTGAGGGATGTGTTCCCACTTGATCAGATATAAGGGCTGATGCCATTCTTTGGGAGAATGGAGGCACCTGGTCAGTTACCAGGAATCCTCAGTCTGGGACTGAGAGCCCTTTCAATGTGATGTTTTCGAGCATGGTTGAATGTAAGTGCAGAGCCTTTCTGACAAGATGAGGTTGGATGTAAGTGTAGAGCCTTTCTGACAAGATGAGGTCGGATGTAAGTGCAGAGCCTTTCCGATAAGATGAGGTCGAATGTAAGTGCTGAGCCATTCTGGTGCGATGTGTTTACACATGGTCAGATGTGAGTGCTGGGACTTTCTGACAAGATGAGGTTAGATGTGAGTGTTGGGTGTGCCTTTCTAACAAGATGAGGTCAGATGTAAGATCTGGGTGGGCCATTCTGACTTAGGGTCAGATATAAGTGCTGAAGAACTACATGAAGGGTAGGCCTACAACCAACATGAAAAAGGGCTGGCTTTGTAGAACTTCATGTGACGAGAAGAATCGAGAGATAGCACCGATGATGATGATCCAGATTTGATGATGATCCAGCAGTCGTGATGGTCCAGATCCCATGATGAAGAATACTTGAAGAAGAAGATGACTTAGAAGAAGACTTGAAGACGAAGGTGAATTGAAGATGTAGAAGAATTGAAGATGATGATGAATTGAAGATGAATAAGACTTGAAGATGAATACAACTTGAAGATGAGGATGACGAGATGATCCAGTTGATACAAAGAAGAATACTAGTGCTGAAAATTGTGTCGAAAGAATACCTTCCTAGTTAAGAGGGAGTGTTGATGTATTTGTAACTTCGGAATGTATTCACTTGTATATCTTATGTCTTGTACCCCGATGTTTATTCCCAAAAGTGTCTATAATGTATTTGAGTCATATCATACCCTGATGTTCCTATCAAGAGGTTCTATAATGTAAACAAGTCATGTCAAGTCATTGTGGGTAACCCTCCTATTGTTCAAGGGTTAAATTCCCCGCAGTTCCGGGGCACTAGGGTTATTAGACTCTCCTAGAGAAGTTGGCCCTAGTGAGTCATTGTCAAGTCAGGAATTAGTATAAATAGAGAGTGAGCCTCTCTATTTATCACACACTCACTCACACTCAGTTGTAGCGCATAGCTAAGGAAGAAGAAGTTGTTGGGGCTAGAGAGAAAGAGGTTACTGTTGTTGGGATATCATCTTACTATTTTTGGGGCTTTGATATATGGTGCTGATTCTATCGCTGAGGAAGTTGCAGGGTTTTCTCCTTTATGGTTTCCCCGAGTAAAATCTTTGTGTTCATTGTCTTATGTGTTTGTTTGTTGTGCTTGTTATTCTCTCAGTTAAGATCCTAAGTTAATGCTATCTTAAATGATAAAAATGTAACACACCGTATACCTCTACCACTCTCTATATGTATTTACATTTTCCAAGACCCCTATAGACGGACCTGCCAAAGTCTCGCGGTTCCCTTTGGGTCGCAAACAACCCCACTGCTAGAGCCGTACTTAAATACAGTATTATCGATGACTTGGGCTAGTCTCCCTCGACCATGTCCGCTCTGGAAGTCCTCAAAAATTGTTCTTCGCAACACAAATATTTTCTATCCACGCTAGGTGTTGTCGATCCCTCTAATTCCCAGTTGATCACTTTCGACTTGGATCAAGGAGAACCTTGGATTCCATCATTCATTACCTTCCAGGTTTCGGTCACTATTCATAATTTGGTGATTCATCAATGAGGGAGAATCCACCTGCGTTATGTCGACCTTTGTTTGGAAGAAACTTGTATCCCCAAACTTTTAACCTTCCACCACCTCCCTCCATGCTTACGATGACCGTGTTTCTCAACCATAAGGATTTCTGACGAATGTCCTCGTTGAGTTATCCAAAAAAAACGTGTTGATTGACATTGAGGTTGTCAATTCCCAACTCGATTACAACCTCCTCCTTGGACATATTTATATTTATGCAATGTGAGTCGTTGCCTCTACCATCTTTCAACTCTTGATGTTCCCCAATGATAGGAAGATTGTGACCATCGACCAACTGATGTATTATGATCCTAAAGGACCAACCACCTCGGAGCATGTCCTCCATACGATTGACACCACCATCGACATCATATCCATCCCTTCCTTGTCTGTCATTTTCCTGGGCCTATTTTCCAACGCTCCTTTTATAGACACCTTTTTTTCCTTACCACCTCCTCCTTCCTTGAGTGACATATTATATTTGTGCACTATCTCATCTGGTAACATTTTGAACTCCTCACAACCTTAGTCGCAACCTCAACCGTAGAACTTGGGGAATTATTGGGGTTCATTCCCCATACACATGATCCCCTTCCTCTTTCCACCTTTTAACATTACGAGTAAGCAAATCATGTCTACTCTCAACCTTCCGGGCTTCACTTTGGGTATTCTCGTGTGGTACCTAGATCCACCCGCCCCTCCCCCAACTCCACAAATCGTGTTGAATCCAGTCCAACCTATTGAGATGGTGTCGCACCCACCTCCTAGTACACAAATGACTACTTATATATCTACTCCTGACCCCCCTCCTCCCACAAATACAGGGGGCAAGGCACCCAAATTCCTGACAGAACTACATCCTCATCCTACGTGTGCTTTATGCGATGTCCAAGGTAATGTGACACAAAATTGTGCAAATTTACCAAGCCTTCACACCGACATGCACACAACAGTCGAGACCGATGACACTCCAGTTTTCAACGTACCAACCATACATGTAGTTAAAAATAGATGGCTACGAACCAACCACCCATGTGCATTTTGTGGCCTATATGGTAATTATTCACACCGTTGACCAAAATTTCCCGAGTACTGGTCACTCCTTAGTGACCTTCGAAAACACTCCCATGAGTCCAAAATCATTTTCCTTGAGGAGATACACCCTCCAGTCTCTTCCTCAAACACCAATAACACCATTAATACGATATTTACTTCTAGTCATCCTTTCTCCTCGACTACAAAAGCCCCCCCTGATCTATCCAGGAACCGCTTTCATGACGACAAAGAGATCCTCAAAAATGCCACTGGTTTTACCCCATTTCACGTAGTCCATGGTATGGAATTGGTTCTTCCCACTCAATGCCAAATTTCGTCACTTTGCCTTGCCATCGAGATTTCACCTGATACTTCACCATTAGAGAAACACCTACTTATGCTTGAACAAACTTAGAGGGATGCCACGCTGCTCTCCAAATTATCAAAGCAGCTAAGAATCAGTCAAAGTCCCATTCCATTGGATCTTACCACCTAAGCAATTTGTGTGATACCAATGGCTCTATGAATGAAAAAAAAAATACATTATCTCTTTGTCCATTTTCATAGAAGAATATATATCATATTATGATGATGTTAAGAGAAATTCCTTCTT
Organism: Pseudotsuga menziesii; assembly: GCA_001517045.1. NCBI lineage: Eukaryota > Viridiplantae > Streptophyta > Pinopsida > Pinales > Pinaceae > Pseudotsuga > Pseudotsuga menziesii. The sequence continues at coordinate 297,309 of LPNX011228538.1, read as the reverse complement.
TACCAAATGATAAATCTAATGCAAAAGGGTCCAATAATGGATAACATTAGACACTTTCAAAAGTTGAGTCTGATAGTGGAGGACATACCATATGATAAATTTTTATATTTCTTTATTGTAACCTTGAAGGATAACATTCAACATGAGGTACGTCTCTTCGAACCAACATCCTTAAAGAAGGATTTTATGTTGGCAAGGAAGGTTGAAAGTAAAAACATGGCAATGACTACTAAAAGGACCAACTCTAAAACCTATAGAGAAAATAATGTTCCTTCTTATAACCCACCTCAACCTACAAGGTTGACACGTCACCAAATGGATAAAAGAATAGCAAAAAGTCTAACATTTAATTGTGAAAACAAGTATAGTAAGAGACATAAGTGTGGTGAGAAGTAATTCTTCTACATATATTTTGAAGAGGAATAAGAAAAAGATCAAGAACCATATCAAGATGAAGAAATATAAGAGATTACCCCCGAAGAGATTACTCCCACCATATATTGTCATGTATTCACTGGAGCTAGCACTCCTAAAACTCTTAAGATTAAAGGATATGTCGAAAAGAAAAAGGTAACAATGTTGATTGATTATAGTATATGTCTCATAATTTCATTCACTATAAACTAGCCAAAGTTTTGAATTGCTTTATATGTGCAGCACCCGAGCTTCAAGTACTGATAGCATATTGAGGAACTCTCAATTTCTCAAAGAAATTCCATAATATCAATCTTACTATTGGGGAATACGTATTAAATAGTCTAATGATTACTATTCCAATGGGTGGTGTTGATTTTATCTTAGGGGTTCAATGGATACAATCATTGGGAACAACGAATTTTAATTTTCATGAAATTTTCCTAGGAAGGAAAATAATTTGAATTAAGGGGTGTCACAGGGAAACCAAGAACAGTGATAAGATCCAATGGAATGAAAAAAATTGTTGAAAAAGGGAAATCGAGGTGTAACTGCAAAATTATTCTCACTAGAGGTTCAAACATCTAAGCCTCATATTCACCTAGATCTCTAAAGGGTCATTGATAATAATTCCAAGGTATTTGAATATATTCGAAAAGGTATCCCACCAGGTTCGATATTGTTATCAGATTTTTCATTTGATTCTAGGAAGTGTTCCTCCTGACATCAGACCTTATAGTTACTCATATGGTCATATGGCTAGAAGAGATAAATTGAGCATATGGTTGAAGAATTAATGTTAGAGGTTGGTATAATTAGGCTAAGACAAGGTTCTTACTCTCCACTAGTGGTAGAGGTACATAAGAAGGAGGGATCATGGTGTATGTGTTAAGATTATAGAGAGCTAAAAAGCTCACCATTTAAGATAAGTTTCCCATTTTTGTAATTGATGAATTGCTAGATGAACTAAATGAGAAGTTTCCTTCACAAAGTTGGATTTGTTCAAGGTATCATCATATTAGACTAAAGGAAGAAGACATCTCCCAAAAAACATTTAGAACTCATGAAGGTCATTATGAATTTATGACTGTTCCTTTTGGATTTACAAATGCACCTTCCCCATTTCAAGGTTTGGTGAATTGCATTTTCAAGGTAGACCCTAACAAAATTAAATCCATGATGGACTAGATGATTCCCAAAACCTTGAATAATATTAAAGTATTATTATGTTTGACTGGGTGCTACCCAAAGTTTGTTCGGAACCATGGAAGAATAACAACACCTATGATAGCATTATTGAAGAAGGATTCATTCTCTTGGACTCCAGAGGAAACTCAATATTTTAAAAAACATAAAGAGGAAATGTGCAAAGCCCCTCTATTGACCACACCAAACTTCACAAAAACCTTTATTTTGGAATGTGATTCCTTGGGAAAAGGGATTGGTGTTGTTCTAATGCAAGAAGGAAGGCCCCTAGATTTTGGAAGTATGCCAATTAGGAGAAAGAACTTACACAAGACCATTTATGAGAAGGAAATGCTAGCAATACTACATGCACTTAAAAAATGTCATCCTAACCTAATAGGTGAGCACTTCAAGGTCAAATCAAATCATGATAGTATTAAATACTTCTTGGAACATAGACTATCTTTAGAAGAAAAACAAAAATGGGTAACCGAGATGTTGGGATATGAATTTTAAATAATCTATAATAAAAAGGGAAACAAAATATGGTGGTAGATACACTCTCAAGAAAAGATGAGGATGTTGAGGCATCACTCTGTGTTATTTCTATTATACAACCTGATTGGATAATAGAAGAAAAGGAAGAATGGCATATTAGTGTGAACGATCATTCAAAGGCGGCAAAAGAATCCTAGTGTATATCATATACTTTTATGTGGAGAAATGATTCACTATGCTATAAGGATCACTTATATATATATATAGAGAGAGATATATAGATATATATTGGTGCATCCTAAATCCTAGTAAGGGTAACATATATTGGTGCATGACCATAGCAAACATGGCCACACGTTTTGCACTCATGAACCATGCATGAGCCTCAATCATGGGATAATGATATGTTGATCTAATGCCACTAATAGATGGTCCTACACCATTGGGAGGTGATGGTTGTACCCCACCAGAGAGAGATGGCCCTTCCTAGTCCATAAACTCAATAACAATGCTATGGCAAACAACTGCTTATTCTAGACTTATAAATGACTTTTGTTTCTGTGAATCAATTGATATGAAGGAGGGACATATGGCCTGGTTAACTACCTCTCAGGTGGAGGTATTGGGCGATTGGAAAGTAGAAGCTTGGCATTGGGAAAATTTTGAGGCATCCCCAAACCAATTCCTTGGAAATCCAAAATATCGAAATAGTTTACGCGTTTTCCCAACACGAACTTGGCATACATATTTTGAAGGAAATATAAAATAAGTTCCTTGCTTTTGTGGAGTGGCACATCAAAAACCATTTACCACCGTTCCATCCAATTCTATTGGAACAGTGGATATGTGCACCACTCAATAGAAATGTGGGTTGTATCTATGCTTGTGATTTAACTCATTTTGGGATCTCTAAGCAATGAGAATATGTTCTCCTTTATGATATTTATATTTTTTACGGCATTGGACTCTAGCAATCCATTAGTATATTGATGTCTTTACCTTTCTCTATATAATGATATGTCATATAAAGAACCATTGGATTGCATAATGGTATCTAAAATTTCATCTAGAGTATGTACAACTAAGTAGTAGAGTTGGTCTCCTCCCCTCCATGTGGCACCATTCTTTCTAAGCATCTGATCCGCACTTGGATCCATTCTTGCGACTACAATTAAAAAATTTAAAAACAAATCATTAGAAACATATACATGGTATATGGTATAATGACATCTTTTAAACATGAAAAATGTAAAACTAGTGTAACAAATAATGACATGAGTGATTAAATTTTAAAATTTAAAATTGAACGATTACACTAGAGAATCAACATAAAAAGTTTCCATGTTAAATTTATGTCAAACCTATATTAAATTTTTTCCATGTTAAATCAAGGGTAAGAGAATGAAATAATTGCATGGCTTTGCATTCCAAGGAATTGTATCCTCACTCAGGGCATAATTCAAGGCCCAAATCTAGGGTAAAACACCTTGATACATGTGCCCATAAGGGAAATTGATCATGAATGCATGCATGCACACTAAGTTAATTCTCTCAATGGAATAATTGGCACAAGAGTAACATAAGGGTATAATTGTATGGATTATTGCATAAAGGAAGGATCATATGGTAAAGAAATTCTTGTAGCTGGAAATGAAAATGGAATTTCCCTATTTAGTGGCCATCTTTAAGGGGTATGGGCCATAAAGCTTTCTTAGGACACTGAGGTAACTCATGTAGATGGAATCACTAGATAAAAACTATAATAAAAATGTAATTCTATGGTTTGGTGCATTAAGGAAGGGTATTCTAACCTAATGAATTGTTCAAGGATTAAATCTAGGGATTTTCACCTTCATGCATCCAACAATAAGGTAATTTTTTTCAGGAGCCCAACCCAACATAATAAGACATGCACACTTGATGAAAACAAAGTTAAATAGTAGGATTAGAGATTGAATTAGGGGTTTGGGGCCTTGAGGGAGAGTATCCCTGCCTAAAAAATGCACTTTGAGCCACCCATGTATAAAGGAAATTGACTGTCAACATTACTCTTCACAATGAGAGGGGGCCTCTCGATGATTACTCAGCCCGGGATCTAAAAGTAAATTCCACCTACTGACATAAAGAGCTAATCAGTAATCTGAAGCAGATATTACACAAAATATTTTTATTCTACTATGAAAAATAAATTGTTAGGAAACCACTTACTTGACTAAGATTGAAGTTAACTGTTAGCTTTTAGTAAAACCATAGGTTATAACATTTATTGTTAACTCGAAAAATTTTAAATTTTTGCGAAAAATTGGGGTTGTGACATGTGGTGTCAGAGCATCAGGTTCAAACACTAGGCCTTGATGCAGCCCGACTGGATTTCATAAAACAGTAAATTAAATTCTTATGCTAATGTATTTTAATTTTTTTTTATGTTATTCAACAGAGAATTGTCTTTTTCTCAAGTTTAACAGGCAGGTATGGAAAGGTTGGGAGAGTATACAAAGGAGGAGTCTCCCGTTACAGAAACAAGAAATTTACCCAAAGATCCTATACCAGGGGATGTAACTACAAATTCCTCAGAGCTATTACATATTGTAAAAGATTTGAAAACTGAAATGGAGTCTGTAAAGAAAGAGAATGAAAGGATTCTGAGAGCTCAAGAAGAGCTGAATCAGATTCTAATGGAAAAGTTTCAAATGGAAGGAAGCATACAAAAACTGAAAGTAGTTCATCATCAGTAGTGTTTGGTGAATGACAAAGTTACCATACTACTAGTGATGGTAGTGATGATGATCTGTACGTCAATAAGAGGAAATATAAACCTTATGAGGAAATCTCAGGGGAATTCAAAAAGATAAAACCACCAACTTTTAATGGAGAGACTGAGAATGGGGAGGAAGCTAGGGACTTCCAGATATATAATTATTCTAACCAATTAAAGGCTAGGATGGCTACATACAACCTCTCAGGAAAGGATGATATTTGGTGGCAGGACTTGAAGAGAGTTAAAGGTATAAAAGAGAAGGAAGTTAACTGGAGTACCTTTAAGCGGTATTTTAAAAAGAAATTTCTGTCTGAGTAGTATTACGAGGAAAGGGCTAAGGAGTTTTATGAACTAAAGTGAGGTTCAATGACAATGAAGGACCTGAACAGTAAATTTTTAAGTCTACTTAGGTATGTACCCTACCTAGTGGATGAGAAACCAAAAGTACAATGATTTATTAGCTGTTTACCATATCATATTAAAGATAGAATTGAATATGATAACCCAAAGACCCTGGAGGAAGCTATGAGGAAGGCTAATTTTTTCTTTGACCAGAATCGAAACAAAGAAAGCTTGGCCAACTAGAAGGCTAAGAAAAATAACAATCAGTCCGCATTCAAGAAGAAGGATTTTGTGCATAACAAGAATTTTAAGAATAATAAGGCCAAAAACTATTCTAACAACAAGAATTTCCAGGGAAATAGGATTAGTACACCCAATAATCAGAACAATTTTAAGGGTAAGGAAACTGCAAATAATCCTCAAAGTTTTACCAAGAAATTTGAGCATAAAGAGCATGTCAAGTGCTGGGAATGTAATGGCCCGCACTATGCTTCAGTCTGTCCAAATCGAAAGAATACTATTAGCAACATTCATACCATACAGGAGGAAATGACCGTTGGAGAACTAGCGAAGAGCATGCCCAGAATTAATGCAGCCTTGGAGAACCGACAAGCTAAATATCAGACTTCCATGGTGGAAGTAGAAGGTATGATTAATCATACCCATGTAAACATTTTAATTGATCCAGGAGCTAGTCTCAGTTATATTGCACCTCAGAATGTGCTTTACTTATGGATAAACTTGAAACTATCGTTAAACTTAATGTTTTGCCACTTGGATCATATGATTTGCTGATTGGTATGGACTGGTTAGAACATCATAGAGTAATTTTAAACTGTTACGACAAAAATTTTACATGCTTAAATAGTGATGAACAACCAGTAATTGTTAAGGGTATTCCTAGAAAAACTATGGTAAGGCAGATTTCTGCTTTACAACTTAAAAGAGCTGTTAGAAAAGGATGTAAGGCTTACATTGTAACAATTACCGATGAATAAAGTAAAATTGAAACAAACAAGTTAAAAATAGAAGATATCCCGATTTTAAAAGATTGTGCTCATATATTCCCAGAAGAAATTCCAGGATTACCTCCAAAAAGGGAATTGGATTTCACCATTGAGCTGATACCGGGTGTAGTACCCAGCTCAAAGGCCCCTTACCGAATGAACATATTGGACTTAATGAGTTAAAATCGCAATTAAAAGAGTTAATAGATAAAAAATACATTCGACCAAGTGTGTCTCCCTGGGGGGCACCTATCATCTTTGTTAAAAAGACAGACGAGACTATGCGATTATGCATAAACTACCGTCAGCTAAACAAAATGACTATTAAAAATTGATATCTGTTGCCTCACATAGATGATTTATTTGATCAACTACGTGGAGCCACGGTGTTTTCAAAGATATATTTAAGGTCAAGATATCCTCAAGTGAGGATTAAAGAGGAAGACATCTTCAAGACAGCCTTAGAACTAGATATGGACACTACGAATTTGTCATAATGCCATTCGGGCTTACTAACGCCCCAGTTGTCTTTATGTGTTTAATGAACAATATAATGCATAAGTATTTAGATAAGTTCGTGGTCGTGTTCATCGACGACATCTTAATCTATTCAAAAACTGAAGAAGAACATAAAGAAAACCTAAAAATTGTTTTGCAAGAGTTGCGAGAACATCAACTCTTTGCAAAGTTTAGTAAGTGTGACTTATTCAAGGATAAGATTCAGTATTTAGGTCACGTAGTGACCAAGGAAGGAATTTCTGTTGATCCTGAAAAGATACGGGCAATCAAAGATTGGTCGGTTCCTAAAGATGTGACAAATGTTAGATCTTTCATGGACATTACCGATTATTAACGGAGGTTCATTGAAGGTTTCTCAAGGATAGCCAATCCGATAAATTCCTTGCAGAAAAAAGGAAAGAAGTTCGGCTGGAACCAGAAATGCGAAGAAAGCTTTGAGAAGTTGAAAACTTTATTAACCAGTGCACCTATTTTAAGAATAACAGATCCTAATAAAGAGTTTGTAGTGTGCATTGATGCTTGTAATGAAGGCTTAGGTAGTGTTTTGACTCAGGAAGGGCATGTTATTGCTTATGAGTCTAGAAAGTTAAAAATTCACGAAAAGAACTACGCAACGTATGATCTAAAACTAGCAGCCGTGATACATGCCTTAAAAATGTGGCGACACCACCTAATCGGCAAAAAATTTGTTTTAATGATTGATAATAAAGGACTAAAATATCTTTTAGATCAACCGAATCTAAATTCTAGACAAGCTAGGTGGTTAGCTTTTTTAAGCGAGTATGATTTTGACATCCAACATATAAAAGGTAAAGAAAATAAAGTCCATGATGCATTAAGTAGGAACACAAGGCTGAATTTTGTAATAGCAATGAGTACTTACGTTTCAGACTTAGATGGACAACTTAAAGAAGGGGTAAAACAAGATGAAATTTATCAGAAATTACAAGCTAAGGCTAAGGAAAACCCCACAGAAAACTTAATCAAAGGTTACAGCTTAAATGAAAAGGATTTTTTACTGTTTAAAGATAAACTGTATGTACCTAATGTACCAAAAGTTAAGCTATTAATTCTGGATGAAATCCATAAAACACCATATTCAGGTCATCCAGGTTATCAAAAAACTATAACCATGCTAAGAAAGGAGTATTTTTGGCCAAATATGAAAACTGAAGTAGTTGATTATATTGCAAGATGTCTAGAATGTCAACAGGTAAAAATCGAACACCAACACCCAACCGGTTTGCTACAGCCTTTACCTATTCCTAGTTGGAAATCGAAAGTGATTAGTCTAGACTTTATTACTGGACTGCCTAGAAATCAGAATTAGAATGACTCTATTATGGTAGTGGTTGATAAGTTAAGTAAGGAAACTCATTTTATACCTGTTAAAACTACTTACAAGGCAGTCAATATAGCTGATATTTTTCTAAAGCATATTTTTCGATTACATGGGATACCAAAAATCATAATCTCAAACAGAGATCCTAAGTTCACAGGGAACTTTTGGAAGTCCTTGTTTAAAGGATTAAATACAACATTGAATTTTAGTACTTCTTTCCATTGTTAAACAGATGGACAAACTGAAAGGGTAAACCAGGTACTGAAAGATTTATTGAGAATGTATGTGAAAGATCAGTCAGGTAAGTGGGAAGACTATTTACATTTAGTGGAATTTGCATTTAATAACAATTATCAGGCATCAACTAGATTCAATCCATTTGAAATTTTGTACGGACGAAAATGTAATACTCCTATCTCTTGGAGTAATCCAGTAGATAGATTGGTATTAGGTCCAGAATTGTTGAAAGAAATGGAGGATATTGTGAAACAAGTGCAGGTAAATTTAAAAGTGGCACAGGATCGACAGAAGAGTCAAGCAGACTTGAAACTAACTTCAAAGGAGTTCCAGGTAGGTGAACATGTGTTCATCAAGGTGAGGCCCAAGAAAAGCTCTCTAAGACTGGGGAGTTGTCCAAAATTGGCACCTTGTTACTGTGGTCCATTTGAAATATTGTCTAGGATTGGTCAAGTAGCCTATCAATTAGCATTACCACCTAACTTAAGAGTACATAATGTTTTTCATATTTCCGTTTTAAAGAAATATGTTCATGATGCTACTCATGTGGTTAATTGGAATGTTGTACAGGTGGAACCAAAAGGAGAATTCTTGGTGGAATCGGACTGTATCCTCGGGAGGAGGGAAATTACACTTAGGAACTGCACCATTGGACAGGTGAAGGTGCAATGGAAGCACCTTAGTCCTGAAGAAGCCATCTGGGAATTGGAAAGTAAGATGCGAGATGCATATCCAATTCTGTTCTAGGGGACTTTGGAGGATGAGGAATAAATAACATCGAGGACAATGTTATATTTTAAGGGGGTGTGTATGTCACATGCCCCAATTTTGTAAAATAATGTTATTTTATTTTTATATTATTCCCAAACATTATGTTAAGTTTAATGCTAAGTAAGCCCTAGATCTAAAAGTAAATTCCACCTACTGACATAAAGAGCTAATCAGTAATCTGAAGCAGATACTACACAAAAGATTTTTATTCTACTATGAAAAATAAATTTTTAAGAAACCACTTACTTGACTAAGATTGAGGTTAACTATTAGCTATTAGTAAAACCACAGGTTATAACATTTATTGTTAACTCGAAAAATTTTAAATTTTTGCAAAAAATTGGGGTTGTGACAGATGGAGTGTTAGACATGACCGATATAGTGTACAACTAAATAATAGAGAGGGATAGGTTGGGCCTTAAGGCCATGCAATGGAGTCTATTCAAAGAGTTCATATGGATATACTAAGAGTTCTAATTGTAGTTCATGTGATCCTCATCAATGCTTGAGTTGCATGAAAAATTTTTATGGGTCGATTGAGGCTCATGCAAAGAATAATTTCATGGATGAGATTAGTATGAATGAGAGACAATAAGGTCCCTAAGGTCCCTTTGTTAAAGTTGAAAAGCATAAAAGGACAGTAAATAACAACAAAAGTAAATCTAATTCAAAGTACAAAGAAAACAAGTAAGATAACCCACTAGGAGAGTTGAAACCTTTCTTATACTCAACAATATTTCTATAGATCAAAATTTTCTATCAAGAGACAAGTCACTACAGAAACAATGGAGAAACCTAAGAGAGAATAAATTCAATTACTATAGGTTTAATCAACTATAGTAGCAATCAAGGTAACCCAGTCAACAAGAAAGGAAACCTCAAGTACTGCAGCAGCATACCATGAAACAACAACCCATAAAATATCAAGTAATGATGCCATTCCACACAAACTAGAGCTCTGTTTGTAGACCATAGAAATCCCATGTTTTTATTGAGCAGGTTGTGAGTTGTTTAGGGCTTATAAAAGAAACTATAACCCTCTTTGAGTGGACTAAGATCGGTGTTGCATTGTTTGAGTGTTTGGGTCTTCTTGAAGTGAACAGTAAGGAAACCCCAATCATGGTGGCCGTCAGTACTCTTGTGCTATAGTTGTCTCGAGTCTTGTGTTAGCATTGCCTTTGCCTCTAGTATTTGGTTTTTAAGCCATTCTTAGTGGTTGTGAGTTCTCACTCTGCAAGATTTGTTGAGTCTATCGTTGCCCTTGGCTTACTGACTGCTTAATCTTCCTTTCGTCATCCTCATGGATCGTCGTTGCATGAGGTTTAGTCTTTACAGGCTGTTGGGTCTATATTTTGCAAAGCCTGTTGGTGATAGTACTTTTATGAGACTGTTCGTAGTTTCAATTGACAAGTAAAAATTTGTTTTAGCATTTATTTAACTTGCAGCAGGTGTTTTTACTATTACGGTAGCATAAACAATTCTTAAGTTGTTTATTTTCTGACCTCTGTCTTTGAAACTCCTTGCAGGGGGCTCGTGACTATTTACATTCATGGTGGAGGAAGTATGCAAACAGTCTTTGAGTGTCGTGGCTCGTGGCTTAATACGGGTAAGCCATGTGGTCAATGTGTTGGGTTTTACCCTACTTGTATCAGGGTGGTTATTTGGAATAACCTAGGGTTTAGGGAATCCTTCCTAGGCTCGCCATAAGTTATGTGGTCTCTTTTACAGGTTGTTTGTTGATTTTCCAAGTTTCAAACCCTCGCTAGTCGATGGGTAAACTCGGTCTTAAACTGAGCAATGTAAATAGTTTTGTCTGATTTTTATCTTACGGCTTGTTTAAAATTTAAACAATAGCTCTCCTGTAAAGACAGTTCTGTCTTCAAGCCTGTCTCGATTTATCGTAATGCTTAACATTATGCTCTGTGAACTCCGGGTTTTTATCCTTCTCGACTGTAAGAGAAATTTTGTGCTCTACTTAAAGTACTCTGTAAAAGTTTATAATTAATGTTTTTAAGACTGATACATACAGTCATAGTTTAGTTATAATTCTTGCTCGTTTTTGCTTAGAGTTACGAGCTAGGGTTTATCCTGTGGAAACCCTCATTTTAAAACAAATTATTCTACTTAATTTTTAACAAATTCTAATACTTATTTAGTTTGACTGTTAACTAGTATTACAAATTATTGTGGAAATTCTAGTTTATAATAATTACCAATATCTTTTTGTTTGTCCTTAAAGGACTGTAAGTAATTTATAATAACCTAGTTATTTAATGGTTACATAATCCAATTAATTTGGTTTATAACTTCGATGTATTGACATTAATAATTGTAATATATATAAGGGTTTCAACCCTATCATTTACTTTTATAGATACATCCTGTTTGTAAAAATAAATAAAAAGGAACGGTTCTTTTTATAAGTATACATTTTGTATTTGTTGTTCATTATTGTATTTTATGTCTGTGTAATGAATTTAATTTGTTCTTTTAATGTTAAAAAAAGAACCAAGCTTATTGTTTATCCTTGGTTACTACTGTAATAAATTTGCATATAAAAGAATACTGGTATATTTCTGCTCAGAAATATGAGCTAGGGTTCTTACCCTATTTAACTTTTATAATGATAATTTCTGTATTGTTATTTCGTTAAGTTCGATTGCTGTCAAAAGATTTTAAGATTATTTTAATGGCTCAAAGAATTTCAGGTTAGGGTTTATGGAAAATAATCTTTGTTTTCTTTCCTTAAAGATTTCTTCAGTTTGTTAAAAGAATTATTAATTTATAAACGATATTGTTTATGTTAATATCACTATCTGTGAATTTACTATATTATATTAAGTACGTATTTGCACATATACTTTATTAATAAAGACTAAGAACAGTTTATAATAGTTTAGTTTATTCAATAGGATTATATTTGTAAGCTTGATAAAAAGAAATGAGGATTTTCAACCCTATCATTACTCCTTTGCATATATAATTTGTCTGTAAAATTTAAAGGACAGTTCCTCGTTAATAATACTTAAAGCATAGGTTACTAAACTCTATCTAGGTTTTGAAAAGTTGTAGGATAAGTTAGCTATTAATATTAGTAAAAGATATAACTAACAGAACTCTACTTAAAACCCTTACTTAACATAAGTAAATAAGCATTATAACTGTGACATTTCTATTTCCTCTATTCCAAGTTAGATGTATAGTTTGTAAAAGAAAGTACTGTGTAAAAGAATAACTTACCTACTTGAACACATTGCTATTAGTAAAATAATATGACTATTTCTTTTTCTAGCATTCTTAATACATAGTCTGGTTTTAGCAATAACCTAACTAAGCAGATTAATATTCTTTTCTGGAAGCAACTATCTACAAAAAGAAAAGATTCCAACACTCTGAAAAACATAAGTAACTCTATTCATTTCAGACTCCTAATATATCTTCATCCATTTTAAACACACTACCTGTGCTAGAGTACGGTCTAGTTTATTCCAGATGGGGAAAAACACAGGTAGGATTATTTTCATCAATTACAGATTCAATATTAAAATATATAAAGGGTTACTAGCTCTATCAGTTCACTACAAAACATGTAATCAATCATCAATCATTCATTCTCAGATATAAACTTTTAACACGGCAAATAAAAGATTGTAGAACCTATTTTAAAGTTGGATGACAACAGCGTTGGGAGGCCGTTCCTCCCTACCAACTCCTGGAGAGCACTCAAACAACGTCTTCTCAGGACCCCCGAGCCTGTTCCTGGTTTCCTTAGCTGAGAAATGGTGGAGCAAGCAACAAAATACTAGTCTAATGACTCAGTACTAACTCTGCACTCAGCAGCAAGATCCTTCAGCTGAAAAGATGTACTAGATCACTTTCTGTAGTTTACCCCTCAAACACCTTCCACAAATTTCCTTCCCAATGAAATCCTTTGAAGTACATTCACCTGAATGATTCTCTTCTTGGAATGAGCAACCTCAGCTCTCTTCAATGGGCATTTTATTAAGATTTTCCAAGTCTTTTTGGGTTAGTTGTCATTAATTGAGCCACCTACTCTAATCCCACTTTCTTGGGGGATCATGACCCCAAATGTAGGGGGGTTGCCACCTGCAACCTTGGAAGTGTTTGAGGATGTTGCCACTTGTCTATTTGCTCTCCAACTAGTCTCCTCCACCAACTTGACCAGTAACACTCTTTTTAATAGCTCTCCCAAGCTGTTGTCTCCACTTTTATTTATTTATAATTAAAATATTCAAAATTACATTCAATACCCTTGACTCTGCTGAGTCATCATTTACAACTTAGCATAAAATTTAACATAATGTCTTGGAATGAAATCAAATAAGATAATATTATTTTGCAAAATTGGGGCATGTGACACCCTTAATCTAATCTCATGTGGAGGAGTAAAAAATAGGGCCCCGACAACAAAGGCTATAGGTCACCCTTTACAAAAATAATCCTAAAATGCTCAAAAAATCTAAGTGAGGAAAAGAGGAAAAACCCAATGGGTTAAAAAACCCTCAAACTGAGCACTAAAGAATTAATCTTTCTTCACCATGATGGAACTCACCCACATCAGTGAACAAAGGTAAGAGAAATTATTCTTAGTGAAATTCTTGGTGAAAATGTCTGCAATTTGCTCATTTGTGGGGAAATATTGTAGAACAATTGTTCTGTCATGCACAAGCTCTTTGATGTAGTGCATGTGGATATTGATTTTTTTGGTTCTCTGTCTCTAAACCGGATCTGTTGAGATCTTTATAGAACTATGATTTTTACAAAAAATGACAGTAGAAGTGGTGCTACCAATGTCAAACTCTACTAGAATACCTTGCAGCCAAACTGCCTGAATGCATGCATTGACCTCTCCCTCATACTCTGATTCTATTAAAGATAAGGAAATGGATGGATTCTTTTTGCTTGAACAATAAATAGGCCCACTACCAAACATAAAAACATATCCATAATTGGACTTTCGATCTATGCTATCTCCATCCCAATCTGAATTTGTGAATCCTACCAAATCTAGATCAGAATCTACAACATAGTGGATGCCAAAGTCTCTAATACCCTGCATGTACTATAGAATCCTATTGGCTTCCCTCCAATTATTTTCATGAGAATAATGCATGTACCTTGATACAACATTCATGACATAACAAATAAGTCCTTGAATGTGTCAAGTACAAAAGGATTCCAATCAATAGCTGATAGAAAGTAGAATCCACCAACGGTGTATAATTCCCTTCCTAAAGATTGATTCCTGGGAGGAATGGGAAAGGTGTTGCATTACATTATTCCATACTAAACTTAATTATCATGTCTAGAGAATACTTTTATTGGGTGATCATTATCCCATCAAAATCCTGAGTGATTTCTAGGCTAAGAAATTGCCTCAGCATGCCTAAATCACTCATGTCAAACGTTTCATGTAAATCGGTTTTTATGAAGATGATTGAAGCAAGTGTGCTTCCTGTAATTAATAAATCATCAACATACAAAACTATAATAAGTAAATTACCTTCATATTTATTTAGGTACACATTTGGATCAAACTTACATCTTGCAAAGTTTTATGATAGCATAAAAGAGTCCATCTTTGCATACCAAGCTCTCGGGGCCTGTTTTAAGCCATACAATGATTTCCAAAGTATGAAAACTAACATTTAGTATGATATGTACCCTTTAATATGATTCATGTAGATCTTTTCTTTCAATTTTCCATGAATAAAAGCACTCTTCACATCCATATGGTGCACCTCCCAGTGTTTGGATGTGAAATGGCCAAGACTAGCCAAATATATTCCATTTTCGCCACCAGTGCAAAGGTTTCAGTACAGTCTACTACTTGACCTTATGAGAAGCATTTTGAAACCAACCAAGATTTATATTTTTAGGTTGATCCATCTGCAAAAACCTTAGTTCGGTAGACCCATTTGCATTGAACAAGTTTCCTCCTAGGTGGAAGAGAAACTAGCTCCCAGGTTGCATTTTTATGAAGAGATTGATACTCTTCATCCATAGTAGATTTCCATATAGGATCATGATGGGAATGATAATATGATTTTATATCAGATCCAACTATCATATATAATTTCTAGGACAAAAAATGATTAGTGCATGAAATATAAATACCTTCTCTTTCATAGTATGCTCGAGTTCTCCTTAGATCAATAGGATTTCCAATGTTTGATCTGAAAGAGGAAAGAGTCTTTTCTTCCCATTTTGGTAGATGAGAGGTCTCATTCGGATCTGATTCAGAACCTGATCGTTCATTCTCACTGATATCAGATATTAAATCTTAAATATCATAGCACATACTTTCATTTCCATCTCCAGAATCTTCATCAGAAAGAGGAAGCGATTTTGCAGTTTCTTCATCTACTAGTTTCAGATCTTGAAGAGGTTCTTCAAAGCGGACACTTCTCTCAATGAGTATAATTTTAGTTATGATATTCAATAGATTGTATCCTTTTTATTCTTCAACATACCCAATAAGGATACACTCAACACTCTGAGGTTTCAAATATTTTCTCCTATCCAGTGGAAATCTAGCCCGCGGCAGTGAACCCAAAAACCCTATGATTGGACACATCAGGCTTGTGACCGGTGTAAGATTCGAAAGGTGTTATAACTTTGATGGATGAGTGTGGGAACCTGTTATGAATATATGCATCAACATTCATATCCTCTTCCCAAATATTTTCATCCAAATCTTTAGACTCAAGCATACAGGTTGTCATCTCTATTAGTGCTTGGTTTTTCCTTTCCGCTACACCATTATGTTGAGGTGTGTAGGGAATAGTGTGTTGGATATTGATTCCATTCTCTGAAAAAAAGTTTCAGAATCTATGATTTAATGTATTCACCTCCATTATCATATCTGAGATATTTTATCTTGCTCCCAGTACCAGTCTCAATGGAAGATTCAAAATCTACAAATTTTCCAAATACTTCCAATTTCTTTTTTAGAAAGTAGACCCATGTAAATATTGAAAGGTCATCTATGAAGGTAAGAACATACCTTGATCCATTCATGGAGGTAGTTGGCATTGGAACTCTGATATCACTATGTATCAGCTTCAAAATACATGAATCTCTGCTAGCTTTTCCTTGATCAAACTTATGCTCATGATGCTTGTCAACTATGCATCCCTTACAGATCCCTTTTGAGGATTTGATTGTTGAAAGGCCTTCCACCATGGATTCCTTTTGTATCAGCTGCAAATATTTATATTTTAAGTGTCCAAACCTCTCATTCCACAGCCAACTAACCTCATTTCCATGAGTTAGGAGGGCACTAGGATTTGAATCAGGCACAAAGTTGGAAAACTCATAGGTCCTAGCAGCATGATTTGTGTTTCCTATTGCAATGAGTTTTCCCATGGATATCTCAGATGTCTCAACAATATAATTGGGGCTGAATAAAAATCTCTTAGGAAAACCAGTGTGTGTCATTTGATACACAAAAATAAAGTTTGAATCCAAAGAGGGAACATATAAAACATTTTTGAAGATGCCATGTTCTAGATGAATAATACATTTTCCTTTGATGAGACTTGTGAGTCATCCCCCATGTGCATGGAGATGCAGCTATATAAATATAGTGATGTGAAAGAATCCTTACATGCAACCATATGATTCAAAGCTCTAGATTCAATGAGGAGAGCTATAGATTTAGAAACATTATCCATGATTACATGACCTCTTTCAGGCTAATTATTTTGATCTCCAATATCCTTCTTCCTTGCACCTTCTGGAAGAGTGATGTTGTTTTTCTCCAAGATAAGGGCCATTTGATCAATAGTCCTCTTCATGCAAGATATTTTGGGATTAAATCCTCTAGCACACTAAGAGCAATTTTTCTTCTCTTTTCCCCATTACTTGTTTTTCCTCGAGCCTAAGGGCTCATACAGCTGCTGGTTTTTCTCCTTCTGCTTGGGAGGATCAAACTTGGTCTTCTCTTTATTTTTCTTTCCCTCTACATTTGAAGCCTTGGGTCCTACAACAAACAAATATTTATCTTTGGAGGATCTCATGGATCCCATCTGAACAATTTTATCATGCTCATTGGTTAGGGATTGAGTGAATGCATTCAAGGTAGGCATCTTCCAATTCATAATTGTGAGATTTTCAGTATGGAAGGTAGAGACAAAGACATAGTATTTTGGTCCTAGCTTCAAAAGGATAGAATGAATTAACTGATAATCTTTCTTCTCAACTTCACATTGCTTCAATTGGAGCACAAGGTGCTTAAATTTAGTGAAGAATTCATTTATGGTCTCAAAATTTCCCAGATTGAGAGAGTTCGGTTCATTCTCCAACTGATAGGATGTCAAATATTTTTATTTCCAAAGAGTTTAGCAAGTTGTTACCACACTTCCTTGGGAGTCTTTAATCCACTGAAATGGAAAAGGAGATCCTTTGAAATGGAGAGGCATAGGAAACCATACGCTTCATCAAGTTTGTTCCAATATTTTTCCTTCTCTATTACTGCATTTGGCTTTATCTTTATTCCCATGGTGACTCTGTAGAGTCCCTTGGAGCATAATGACATCTCAATATCCTCTTTCCACTAATGATAGTTGAAAGGAGTGAGAAGATTGCTAGACGAAGAGTCCATTTTCTAGTTGTAGTGAATGCAATAGAAGTTTATGAGATACCTGCAATCACACATAAAAAGAAAAATAAGGTTGAAAAACCTACACTTTTGGAGTTGCTTCACAACTGGATAGAATTCTCTAGGCAGATTCCAGAGGAATAAAGGATAAGATTCAAGGATTTATGTTGAAAACTCTCTACTTTTGGTGTAGTGTTGGAATAGTTTTGAGCAATTTTTCTCAATATTCATCAAAGGTCCATCAAAAAATTTGTAGAAGAGTTTCCTTGTCCTAGAATGGCTATGATACCATATAAAATTGAGGCACAACAATATTAGAACCAAGACAAAAGTTACTATAGATGAAACATATCAATTTGCTCAATGAAATGCCAGAAACAGTGCAAAATACTTGTAGTTGTATATTTCTTAATCATTAATCAGAAGAGATAGATTACTATGTAATACAATGGCATGAATAGCCATGCAATTCAAATCCAAGAGAGGTTATTTGAATTTAGTGCATAAGAATGGCTTACTTGTCAGTTAAACACCACTCGGCACATCAGTTAACCACTTAACTCCAACATAATTGACTCTAAATGACTTGGAGGCAGTTTAGACTGAGTCTAATTGAATAGAACTCAACTGCATGCCAAAAATTTTGTGGAGGAACCTTTCTGACTTCAATTAGGTGAGTTAAACTGAACCGAGTCACCAAAGTTAGGTGATGGCGAATTTAACACTCCAGTTAATTGCATTTAAACAAATAATGGGAAATGCACTTTTACCACTTTAGTTAACTAAAACGTAGGTGAAGAAGCTCCCAGTTGACTAAGTGGGGCACATAACTCATGTAGATCAACCCATATTTGCTCCTAGATTGAAGGAGGGGGATCAGTTAAGCTCCCCCATTGAAGGAGGAGATCCAGTTTGATGATGTAGTCACATGTTTGAGTCAAACTTATGATAAGTGGTAAATTGGGCCAAAATGAGCCAAATAATGATGTGAGGTTGGAAAGTGACTCCAACAAGACACGGGTACCTTCTTCCATGTTTCCCTAAAATATGCATTCCCTAGTGTCCTTTCTTCATGACTTTAAAGAGCTAGATAAGATACAATGCACTCTTTTCATGCCCTTTATTCATCTTTTTTCTTGAAATTGATGGCATGAATTGTTTCTTTGGTTGTGTGTGCAAAGGTTTTTCCAAATATGGCTTCCATCCTAGAGATAAAAGAAACACATTATAATAGTTGTGGTTCCATCAAATTAGTGACATATGGACATTGTGGCAAGGTAATATATTCTTAAATATGAAATTCACTTTTATATTTCAGTCTCATACATTTATAATTTATGGCCAAATTAATTTTAGACATACGATGGAAACATTGTATAAATATCCTGTAATATTTTTTCTAACAAACGTGCTCGATGAAATAAAAATAATTATAAAATACAAAAAGGATCCTCACCCGGGGTCTCTTCTAACCAGAGTTACTTATAGAAAAAATCATTCAAAATTTTTATATAAAGTAAAAACCCACACAATTAAGAATGTGGGTAATTCCATAATGATGCAGAGTTGAAAGGTTCTGAGCCACTGTTATGCTTTCCATGAACATATAAGAATAACTTGTGAATACTCGTTGTGGCATTAAGAGACTTGGTCCTTAGACTCTTCCAGTAAATATAATTACCCCACCCCCATCCTAATGTTCTTTATTATATAAAACATATTGAAGAAATAAAATTTAGATTAGTTTTTGAGGTGTCTCATTTATAATGCCCATTGTTGAATTTTTAAAGTTAGCCATAATGATCTCTCTTGATATGATTTTATTAGGGAATTATGATATTGATAAATCTCTATTAACCAAATGTCAATATTTTTATTTATGTATATTATAAGTGTGTTAATGTTCGTAAGAGTTTGTGATATATTTTTTATGTGAAATTTAATTCTATTTAGGGGTGCTAGTTTAATGGAAGAGCACTTGCCTTACAAGAAGGGGGTTGGTAGTTTGATTCCTCCATGTCATATCTACATAAATTAATGACTATTTAACAACAATCAATGATTAAATAAATGACTAGTTAACAGCAATCAATAACTAAATAAATGACCAGTTAGCAACAATCAATGACTAAATAAATGACCATTTAACAACAATCAATGGTTAAATAAATGACCAATTAACAACAATTAATGCATAAATAAATGACTAAATGTACTACAAAACAAGAATAATTAGTAAACAAATAGAAACAATTAATGACCAAATAGCAATAATTAATGACCAAATAAATGACTAAATATATGGCCAACGCATGAAACAATTCAAGCAATTTATGACCAAGGGATAAATGACCAATTTGGTTCGGTGATAAGTGACTGCTAATTTATGACCAGATGTCATGCGGCCAAATTTAGTCATTTATCACCCATTTGTATTAGTGTGTTGGAGTCATTATCCAACCCACACATCTTTATTTGGTCAATTTGGCCTAACTACCCATGTATCCTAATTATTGACTTGAATTACTGACATCAGAATCAACACAGCAGCACACTCCTTGACATCAGTATCAACACCATCACACTTCTTCAATCAAGGAGGCCAACTAATCCTTCTCCTTCAATCAGGGAGGCTAACTAGGCTTCCTCCTTCAATTAGGGAGCAAATCTAGGTTGATATGCTTGTCATAAGTGCACCAATTAATTAATTGAATGTTGTTTCACCTAACAATCAGTTAAGCTGAGTTGGAAAGGTGCCTTTCTCATCTATTTGTCTATTTTGGGCTCATTTGAGTTAACTGGAGTGATTTAAGGCAACTTCAACAACTTCTGGTGACTCAGTTGATTTCAGTTCACTTAATCAGAGTTGACTTGAGTTAAATATGCGCCCCCATGTGCTGATTGACATGCAGTTGAGTTTTATTCAGTTAGACTCGGTCATTATTGCCTCTGATTCAGTTAGGGCTCAGTTAGAGTCAATTATGGTTGTGATTATTGGTTAATTGAT
The DNA here is from genome assembly GCA_001517045.1 of Pseudotsuga menziesii. Lineage (NCBI taxonomy): Eukaryota > Viridiplantae > Streptophyta > Pinopsida > Pinales > Pinaceae > Pseudotsuga > Pseudotsuga menziesii. The sequence goes on along the minus strand of LPNX011228538.1, from coordinate 276,606 downwards.
GTGTTTAGTGTGGCTAAGTGATAGCTAATCCACTCTCATGTTTCCAATTCAAATGACCTCCTTTGTATTTGAATTTTCTTGCTATTCATGCAAGTGTATCACATTGTATCTCTACTTTTGATTATTGAATACATTCTTACAACTGTAAGTCCTAATTGCAATGTGTTCGATGTCAAATTTATTATGCAATTGATTCTGAATCTCTGTGAATTTCTTATGCAATTGATTCTGACTCAATTTTCACATGGTATTATAGCCACAACAAGACAAGGATCTTCTTCTTGAACAAATTCCTTGATGGATCTATGATGCAATTTGAGCAAAAAACTCAAAAATTCCAGCACTGCACCAGAAGCCAAAGGTTTACCACATAAATCATAAGCAAAGGAATTGTTGATCAAGATAGCTTGATTGACTAAGCTAGGTGTGATGAAAACCTGAAAAGTGCAAGCTGTTCGTCCTTACGGTGCCCATTTTGTGTTTTTTGCAGGTTTTTGGAAGACTTCTATTACATTCGCTACAGCAGAAAAATGGCTTCTTTTGTGGATCCTCTTACTCCTTTGAATTACCACCAGTGGAAGGGGGGCATGGAGATTCAATTGCGTGCCAAGGGACTCTACAGAGCCACAATGGGCACCAAGATAGAGCCAAACCATGTTGTACACAAAGAAAGATACTGGAATAAGATGGATGAAGCTTTTGGGTTTCTGTCCCTTTCGATTTCCAAAGATCTTCATTTCCATGTCACTAGATTGAAGAATACGAAGGAAATTTGGGATAAAATTGTTGATCTCTTTGATAAGCAAGATTAAATGAGGATTTATCGACTAGAGAATGAGCTAATTTCTCTTCACCTAAGGAATTTCGAAACTTTGAATGAATTCTTTACCAAATTCAAGCACCTAGTGCTCTAGTTGAAGCAGTGTGAAGTGGAGAAAGAGGATGATCAACTCATTCTCTCCATTCTTTCCAAAATTGGACCCGATTACTTTGTCTTTGTTTCCACATCCCATACCCGGAAGCTAACAACCCCAAATTGGAAAATGCCTATTCTCAATGCCTTCATTGAGTCCCTCACAAATGAGCATGACAAGCTTGTGCATATGGGGATCATCATATCCTCCAAATATCAAGCATTTTTTTCTTTGGGGCCCGAATATATGAAGAGTAAGGGAAAGAAAAAGAATCAAAAGACTAATTTTGATGCTCCCAAGCTAAAGGAGAAGAACCAGCAGCAATATGAGCCTTCTAGCTCAATGAAGAACAATAACAAAGGGAACCCAGGCAAAGAAAAGGTCAAGTGTTCCTATTGTGGGAAGGTATTTCACCCTGAACATTCCTACATGAAGAAAAATCTAGATGAAATGACTCTTATCCTTTAGAGGAACAATATCAATCTTCCCGAGAGTGTTCGAAAGAGAGATAATCATGATCGAGACATCCAACAAGAAAGAGCACATGCCCTCATGGAAAGTACTTCGAAGCCTGGATCTCTCCTCATAGAATCTGGTGCTTCAAACCATACGGGGGCAAGAAAATAATCCTTTTCATTACTAGACTCCAACAAAATCATTCCCATCCACATGGGAGATGATTCTTACATCATTTCGAAAGGCAAAGGTACTGTAAAACTTGAACATGGCAGCTTTTTTTATGTTCTGTATGTACCCTCCTTGGCCTCCAATTTGTTGAGTGTATATCAAATGACACACAACAGAGTTCCCAAGAGAGTCACTTTTAGCCCAAATGTGTTGATATCTCAGATATTGCATCTGGGAAACTCATAGCAACAGGTCTAGTGAACCATCATGCTAAGCCCTATGAGTTTTCCAACGTTTTGCCGGATGCAAATCCCATCGCTCTTTTGACTCATGGGAATGAGGTCAGTAGGATTTGGCATGAGAGATTTGGACATTTGAACTTCAAATATTTGCAGAAACTTCAAAAAAATTCCATGTTCAAAGGCCTCCCATCTAGCACATCTTCGAGTGGAATTTGTAAAGGTTGCATTGTCGGCAAACACCCTGAGCACAAATTTGATTAGGGAAAGGCAAGTTGTGCAACAAGTATTTTGGGGCTGATCCACTCTGACATCAGCAGAACCATGCCTACAACCTCCATGAGCATTTCAAGTTATGTTCCCACCTTTATTGATGACTTCTCTAGATTCACTTGGGATTTCTTCCTAAAGAAAAACTCTAAGGTTCTTGAAAGATTCACTGAATTCAAGGCATCTATGGAGAATGCCTCTAGGAGGAAGATAAAGTATCTCAGATATTATAATGGAGGAGAGTATATCAAGTTTTAGCTGTTGAAAATATGTTCTAAATATGGGATCCAAATCTATCACTCCCTTCCCTACACACCCCAGCATAATGGTGTAGCAGAAAGGAAAAATCGGGCCCTCAAAGAGATGACTACCTACAAGTTGGAAGCCAAAGGCTTGGATGAAAATATTTGGGCTGAGGCAATGAATTTTTCTGCTTAAATTCAGAATAGGGTACATCACTCTTCCATGAAAGTAAAAACTCCTTTTGAAGCATACTTTGGGCACAAACTAGATGTTCCCAATTTCAGAGTTTTCGGGTCCACTGCTTGGGCTCGAATTCCACTTGACAAGAGGAAGGCTTTGAAACCGCAGAGTATTGAGTGTGTGTTCATTGGGTATCCATAGGAATAAAAGGGATACAAATTTTTGAATATCAGAACCAAACATATATTCATTGAGAGAAGTGTCCGCTTTGAAGAACCTCTCCAAGAGGTAGAACTAGTCGAGGAAGAAACTGCTGAAATTCTCTCCTATTCTGCTAATCATTCTGATGATGAAAATGGGAGTGAATTCTATGATATTTCAGATATGATATATGATATCAATGAACATAACATATCATACTTTGAATCAGATTCAAATGTGCCCAACCATCTCCCAAAATGGGCCAAAAAGACACTCACTTCCGCTGGGACAAACATTGGGAATCCTGTTGATCCAAGAAGAACTCAGTCATATTTTCAAAGAGAAGGTATTGATATTTCTTGTCATGATTCATTGCTGTCCAATATCTATTATTTTATCATTGTTTCATATCAAAATTCCTACTATCATGCTCAGAAAGACCCGAGATGGCAAGCTGCAATGGATGAATAGTTCAACTCTCTCCAGAAAAATGCAACTTGGGAGCTAGTTTCCCTTCCACTTGGGAGGAAACTTGTTCAATTCAAGTGGGTATATCAGATAAATTTTTCTGTAGATGGAAAAAACTATAAGTACAAATCATGAATAGTTGCAAAAGGGTTCTCCCAAGTCCAAGGAATGGACTATCATGAGACCTTTGCACCAGTGGCAAAGATGGATTCCAAAAGGCTAGTTTTGGCCATTGTCGCATCCAAGCATTGGGAGGTGCATCACATGGATGTCAAGAGTGATTTTATTCATGGATAAATATAAGAGGAGATATACATGAATCATCCTGAAGGCTATACATCATATCCTTCCTTGGTTTGTAACTTGCAGAAATATTTATATGGGTTGAAACAGGCCCCAAGATCTTGGTATGCCAAAATGGATGCCTTTCTGCTCTCACAGAAATTCCAGACATGAAAATATGATCCAAATGTATATTTGAAGAAGTATGAAGGTAATATTCTTATCATAGTATTGTATGTGGATGATATTCTAATAACAGGAAGCACACTTGCTTCGATTTCCTTTATAAAAAATGCTCTTCATGATGCTTTTGAAATGAGTGATTTGGGCCCGCTGAGACAGTTTCTTGGGCTTGAAATATCTAAAGACTATGATGGGATAATGGTAAATCAGTAAAAATATGTTTCAGACATGTTAATTAATTTTAACATGGCTGATTGAAAGGCTGCACCATTTCCTTTCCTCTCAGGAATCAGTCTTGAAGAGGGAAAATCCACTCCACCCATTGGATTCCACTATTGACTGCCAGTTGATCAGAAGCTTGTTATACTTGACAGATTCAAGGCATGAAATTTGTTATTCCATGAATGCTGTATCAATATATATGTAGCATCCTCATGAGCTCCATTGGAAGGTAGCCAAGAGGATCCTTTAGTACATTTAGGGCACTAGATCCTACGACATTCACTATGTTGTAGATTCTGAGCTAGAGTTGGTCATTTTTACAAATTCTGATTGGGCAGGGGATACCATAGATCAGAAGTCCACTTCTCGGTATGTGTTGATGTTTGGTGGTGGCCCCATTTGCTGGTCCACCAAAAAGCAGGCTTCCATTGCACTTTCTTCAGGAGAGGCTGAGTACAGGGGAGCAGTAAATGCTTGCATCTAGGAAGTTTGGCTGCAAGGTATTTTGTTTGAGTTTGAGCTTGGTAGTGCTTTATCCACAGTCATATTTTGTGACAACCAAAGTGATATCTGTGATAACCCCAAATTTTCTGAAAATTTTAAAAAAATTTAAGAGCATATAAATTTCATAATTATGGTAAACTAATTATTAAATTAGTTATATATTACCACATTCATTATCTGAATTATCTGCTGGTTATGTTTAGCAATAGAACAGTTCTTTTCAGTTTACTGACTTTATTTCTTTTTGTGACCACAAGGTGAGACTGTCATGCATACTGGGCTTACTTAGCTTTCGAGCTAATGCAGAAAGTTTTCCTATTCTTACAAACTACAGGTAAGAGTTTTGGTGCTACTTGTCGCAATTCTAAAGTATAACAAGTTCGTCGCAAAAAAGCTCAGTAAGAAAAATAAATGTTAAACAGTTTCCAATGCTTGTTGAGGTACATTTAATAACTAGCCTTCTTTCTAGTAGAAGTAATTTATGGTTCTTGATGATTTGGAACTATTTCAATTCTATTTTAGTCATGATGTATTAAAATGTCTTACTAAATTCTTTATAATAGAGTAAGAGTAACAGAGCTATACAGTCCATAGTGTGATTTTCATTCGTATATGAATACGTTACTTAGTAAATGTAAACTGATAGAAAGTTTAGGTATTACTGTTCCTATTTTCAAACTCTGAAGTTTAAAATGAGTTTACAACTTTACTTCAAGTTGCTTTTTAAGAAAACTATACTAATGTTGATGCATATGATGCATAGAGTTTTCATTCCCTCATTGATTGGTTTCAAGAATAACTAGAGTTTATCCTCAGTAATATAAATATCTTTAGGACAAGATTTATCCTATTCCCTTTTATGTATATAAACTGAACAAGTCTTTAAGAGACTATAATTCATAATAGAATGCATCTCTTAATTTGTTATATAGCCTATCTATTTTATTATGGTGAAACTTCTAGATAAATAAAATGTGGCCTAACCTTGCCAAGTCATAAATTATGACTAAGGGTGTTACCTTAAACAAGTGTTGTCACCACGTAGTAATTACTATTTTCCTTTTGTATCTTTCTACCATATGTTGCTATTTTATTCAATATAGATAAGCCATTGAGGTTATTAAGGTCAATAGGACCAATGTCATAGTTTTTCTTTACTCTATTATCCTCCTTTATGATCTTTTACAATATAATTTTATGTTAAACCAAAGTTGATTGAACTCAAAAGTTCAAAATGTATAAGATAAGGTATGAGGTGAAATTAAGAAGCCAAATAAAAACATCAATCAAGGTCACAATCGAACTATATCTAATCTTTAATTTAAAGTTAAAACTTTATAAAGGAAAAGTCTCCTCTTCACATGTTCCTAAGCTAGAGTAAATATATTAGTTACCTAGCAAAAAGGGTTATAATCATAACCTTAACAAGAAGAAAAAGGATAGTATTGACTCCATAAATCCATGCATTATTTTATAAGGTTCGATGTAAGATTTTTCCACGTCCTCGATGATTGCCAAGATTAGGGTTTATGAAAGCTTCGTGGTTTGCATGCAGCGTAATACAACGATTGACTTTGCACAAGGACTAAGGTGTAATCATTGGTTATAATAATTGATTGGAAAATCATTTCTTCATGGAGCGTCGCTGGAACTTTACACTTAAACCCACTGCTCAACAAAAATTTACTGGGCTATCGTGGCATTACCATAGCCATGTAATGCGTTGTTATAAGAGCCATTGACAACCCTAGCTCACATTACCTCCTTCTCCTTTGGTTCCTGTCGCTCTGCGATGGTGCTGGTGCACCTTCGTCGCACCGCTCCTCTGTAGGGTTATTCTACAATTGTTATCCTTCTACTAGCCTGTCCGAAAGCACGTTAAGGAAGTGACATCCTCCAGCTTTGATGTTAATCCTTTGATAATGGTTCTCTCTTCGGGTTTAGTTGTCCTTTCAGTTCGAGCCTGAAACCCTTGACTGTAATCGAACCCTCCTTTAATATGGTCGTAGTCTGTTCTCTTGTGAGGAGGTTGAGTGTTGCCATAGTTAATCCTCCTCTCCCTTCCTGCAATGGGGTTTCTTCTTCACGTTGAAGGTTGTCTCAGTGCTGCTTGTGGTCGCATCTCCATAACAAGTTCAGGTAAGAAAAATTATTGCAAATCCTCTTTGATTTACTTGTTCGTTTCAGTTATAAGAAATATAATCCTGCTTACACATTTTTATTAATGTCGTTTTCTTATTTGGTAACAGGTCTCGGCCCTTTCTTCTACACGACTTCTGATGCAAAGTAGTTGCAGCGGCTACAAGCTCCCGGTAAGCCTGGTTACACCATGGCTCTTTCTCTTTGTGGGGTTCCTTTGGAACTTTTGAGGGTTGGCGCAATGAGGCCTGTAACCCTTGCGGCTTCAGTTTTTCTGGTAACTTGTTTGATACTTGTAGTAAATGAAGAGGCCATGCATTGTGCGAGGGTGCTCTAGCTTCGGTCGTGATTGCATAAGTTAGTTATTTTTATGTCTTTAATGTCATATAAGAAGTAAAAGGAAGACTGAGGCAAATATGCCATACTCCTCAAATGCTTGAAGGGGTCGAGGACTTTGCAAAGCTATTCGACTTACTATTTAGCTTTATTATGTAATACTTGAGGCCGTGAGCCTGACTTGGAAAAGGGTTTATAACCCTCGACTCCTTACTTCTGCTGTAATTATATATTCTACATGGTTTTCACCCTGAGTCTATTATATAAGTATTAATACTGTTTTCTTTTCTGTATTTCTTTGATTACTTTCAGTACTAAAATTTATATGTTTTTTTATATTATAATTATAGTAGTTGAGGCTCGGCTTACTCTATTGAATTTTTTTTTATACGGTCGTGAGTAGAAATACTGTCTTGGCTCCACAGTTGTGATTTAATTGTATTTTTGGATTAATAGGGTTAAACCCTAATATTGACAGTAAGAGAAATACGTATAGCCTCTTCTTTTAAAAACCATTGTTAATTTGTAATACTCTTTTGTAAACTGTGGGTTTATTAATTAAGTATTACAATATTTGTTAAGCTCGATAGTTCGAGCCTTCTACACTATATTTATATCCTATGTGATACTATACTTGATTTATTTATCTATAGTATTTTTAAAATTAAATGCTATTGTATTATGTACAAAGTTTATATATTTGACTTACTTTATTTCTAAAGATAAACAGTTACGTAGAACTGTTACCTTTCAGATTGGAATAAATGGGTGTAAAAAGAAAATTACTATGTAATTGTCAGTAATTTTGGAGTACAGAATCTATATTATAATTTTGGTTTACAAGAATAAATTAAGGTATTACTGTGGTTACCTGATAATGCTATCTTTATAAAGTAAATAATAAGATAGTAAATGCCATTTATAAAAATAATGTTTTTACCCTAACTAGAGTACTATTACTTTTATTGTTATTTAAATTTAGTTTCCTCGGTAAGTATTTAGAAAAAAAAGGTAATTTGTTCCTGGTTGTTTATACTCATAGAATAAAATAGCCTGTTGTTATCAGGTCCTTAAACTTACTGTGTTAAATTCTTTGTAGAAATACTTTCTATATTATATTACAATTTAATGTTTATAAAGAAAAGAAAGAAAAAGCACTAAGCAAGTTCTATATTGTTAATAGCTTAAGTAGTATAGGTTGCAGTGATATTTTTTTATTTAAACTTAACTAAGTAGAACAGGAATAAATGAATAGCATATTTTATTTTACAAAAGTAAATTCTGCTATACTAGAGTACCTGTAGGAATAAATGGAGATTCTAGCTACTCTTCATTGATATTCAAATAGAAAATTAAAGTTACTGATAGTAACTAAAATATTAAGAACTGTTTTCTCTACTGGTACATATTATTATCAGTGAACAATTCAATTTACTTCTCTGTTCTAAAAGACTTGATAGTTTTCTGTAAAGAATAAAGCTACTCCTAAAACCAAGATATTTCTTCTGAAAAACAACACAAAGAAACTACTCTATAATTCCATCACATACTATTCTGTGTTTTCATCATACTACTTTTATTGTAAATTTACCCCTATGTTGGAGTACGGTCTGGTCACACCAGATGTGGAAAAACATAGGTGGGGTTGTAATTCTCATCAAAAATATTTTGTTACAGAATAAATTGAGAACACTTCATTACTAATCCATCTAATTTCTTATACCATAAACCACAAATCTACCATTCAATCATAAACAGATATTAAAACAAAGATTTAATAGATGGCAGAACTTGTTCTGGAACTGGTACAACAATAGCAATGGGAGGCCGTTCCTCCCTACCAACTCCTGGAGAGCGCTCAAACAGCGACTCCTCAGGACCCCCGAGCTTGTTCTGGTCTCCCTGAATGGAACTAGGTGCAGCAATAGTCAAATACCAGTCTTCAAACTCAGTATCAAATCTGAACTTATCAGTAAGTTCTCCCAGCTAACAAGCTGTAATAAACCAAGTTACTGCAACATTCCTCTCAGAACAACTTCCTTACTGTTTTTCCCTTTTTCCCCAATGAATTTCCTGAATAGCATTCCACCTGAATGATTCTTCTCTGGAAAATATCTGAGCCACCCCATCTCTATTCATTGGGTATTTTTAAAAGATTACCTAGGTCTTTTTGGGTTAGTTGTCATTTATTGAGCCACCTGCTCTGATCCCACTTTATTGGGGGATCATGACCCCAAATATAGCGAAGTTGCCACCTGCAACTTAGGAAGCGTTTGAGGATTTTACCACTTGTCTTTTTCCCTCCACCTAGTTCCATACACCAGTTTGACCAGTAACCTCTTATTAACAGCTCTCCTAATGCTGTTGTCTCCACTTTTTATTTATTAATAATAAAATATTCAGAATTACATTCCACTTCTTTTGACTCTGCTAAGTCATCAGTTCCTACTTTACATTAAATTTAACATAATGTCTTAGGAAATGTAATTAAAATAATTAACATTATTTTACAAAATTGGGGTATGTGACATACACACCCCCTTAAAATGTGACATCGTCCTCGATGTTACTTATTCTTCATCCTCTGCAACCTCCTGGAACAGATTCGAGTATGCCTCCTGCATCTTACTTTCTAGTTCCCAGGTAGCCTCTTCAGGACTAAGGTGCTTCCATTGCACCTTCACCTGTCCAATGGTGTGGTTTCACAGAGTAATTTCCCTCCTCCCGAGGATACAGTCCAGTTCCACCAGAATTTCTCCTTCTGGTTCCACCTGTACAACATTCCAATCCACTACATGAGTAGCATCATGAACATACTTTTTCAAAACAGAGATATGAAAAACATTATGCACTTTCAAATTAGGTGGTAACGCTAACTGATATGCAACTTGACCAATTCTAGATAAAATTTCAAACAGACCACAGTAGCGTGGTGCTAGCTTTGCACAACTCCCCAATCTTAGAGAGATTTTCTTTGGTCTTACCTTTATAAATACATGCTCACCTACCTGGAACTCCTTGGGAGTTCTTTTTAAATATGCTTGGCTCTTTTCCCAATCCTGGGCCACCTTCAAATTTTCCTGCACTTGCTTCACAATCTCTTCCATTTCTTTTAATAATTATGGTCCTAACACCAATCTATCTACTGGATTATTCTAGGAGATAGGAGTGTTGCATTTATGCCCATACAAAATTTCAAATGGACTAAACTTAGCTGATGACTGATAGTTATTGTTATATGCAAACTCTGCTAAATGCAAGTAGTCCTCCCACTTACCTGGTTGATCTTTAACATACATCCTCAATAAATCCTCCAGCACCTGATTCACTCTTTCAGTCTGTCCATCTATCTGAAGATGGAAGGAGGTACTGAAATTCAAGGTTGTATTCAATCCCTTAAATAAGGACATCCAAAAATTTCCTGTGAATTTAGGATCCCTGTCTGAAATGATAACCTTCGGTACTCCATGTAACCGAAAAATATGCTTTAAGAATATATCATCTATATTGGCAGCCTTGTAAGTAGTTTTGATAGGAATGAAATGTGCTGCTTTACTTAACTTGTCAACCACCACCATAATAGAATCATTTTGATTCTGATTTCTGGGCAATCCAGTAATAAAATCTAAGCTAATCACTTCCCATTTCCAACTGGGAATAGGTAAAGGTTGTAGTAAACCGGCTGGATGTTGGTGTTCGGTTTTTACTTGTTGACAGTCCAAACATCTAGCAATGTATTCAGCTACTTCAGATTTCATATTAGGCCAAAAATATTCTTTTCTTAGCATGGTTACAGTCTTTTGGTAACCTGGATGTCCTGAGTAAGGTGTTTTATGGACTTCATCCAGAATCAACAACTTAACCTTAGGCACATTAGGCACATACAGTTTGTCCTTAAATAATAAAAATCCATCTTCATTTAGACTATAACCTTTTATTAAACTTTTTGTAGGTTCTTCTTTAGCTGTGACTTGTAATTTTTGATAGATTTCATCCTGCTTTACCCCTTCTTTAAGCTATTCATTTAAATCAGAAGCATAAGTGTTGATTGCTGCTGTAAAGTTCAGCTTTGCATTTCTGCTTAAAGCATCAACCACCTTATTTTTCTTACCCTTTATGTGTTGAATTTCAAAATCATATTCACTCAAGAAGGCTAACCACCTTCCTTGTCTTGAATTTAAGTTGGGCTGATCTAAAAGGTATTTCAGACCTTTATTATCAGTCATTAAAATAAACTTTATGCCTATTAAATGATGTCGCCACATTTTTAAGGCATGTATAACAGCCGCAAGTTATAAATCATAAGTTGCGTAATTTTTTTCGTGGATTTTTAACTTCCTGGACTCATAACCAATGACATGCCCGTCTTGAGTCAGCACACCACCTAAGCCATCATTACAGGAATCTGTGCATACCACGAAATCCTTATTAGGATCTGTTATTCTTAGAATAGGCGCACTTGTTAATAAAGTTTTTAATTTCTTAAAACTTTCTTCACATTTTAAGTTCCAATCAAATTTCTTGCCTTTTTGTTGCAAGGAAGTGATCAAATTAGCTATTTTTGAAAAGCCTTCAATGAATCTCCGGTAATAACCGGTAATTCCCATGAATTACCTAACATCTGTTACGTCTTTTGGAACCGGCCAATCTTCGATTGCCCGAATCTTTTCAGGATCAACTGAAATACCTTCCTTAGTCACTACATGACCTAAGTACTAGATTTCATCCTTAAAGAAGTCACACTTGCTAAACTTTGTGAAGAGCTATTGCTCTCGTAGCTCTTGTAAAACTATCCTTAGGTGTTCTTTATGTTCTTCTTCCGTTTTAGAGTAAATTAATATGTCATCGATAAACACGACAACAAATTTATCTAATTATTTATGCATTATATTATTCATTAAGCACATAAAGACAGCAGGGGCGTTGGTAAGCCCAAATGGCATTACGACAAATTCGTAATGTCCATACCTTGTTCTAAAGGCTGTCTTGAAGATGTCCTCATCTTTAATTCTTACCTGATGATATCCTGATCTCAGGTCTATTTTTGAGAACATCGTAGCTCCACGTAGCTGATCAAACAGATCATCTATGCGGGGCAATAGATATCTTTTTTTAATAGTCATCTTGTTTAGTTGACGGTAGTCTATGCATAATCGCATAGTTCCGTCTTTCTTTTTAACAAAGATGACCGGTGCTCCCCAAGGAGACACACTGGGTCGAATGTACTTCTTATCTATTAACTCTTTTAACTGTGATGTTAATTCATTAAGTTCTAAAATATTCATACGATACGGGGCTTTTGAGCTAGGTACCGCACCTGGCACCAGCTCAATAGTGAAATCCAGTTCCCTCCTGGGAGGTAATCCTAGAATTTCTTCTAGGAATACGTCAGTAAATTCATTTAAAACAGGAATATATTCTATTTTTAACTTATCTGTTTCAGACTTACTTGCCTCATCTGTAACAGTTACAGCATAGGCTTTACACCCTTTTCTAACTGCTCTTTTAAATTGTAAAGCAGAAATCTGCCCGATTACAGTTTTCCTAGGAATACCCTTAACCATTACTGGTTATTTATTACTATTTACGCACGTAAAGGTTTAATCGTAACAATTTAAAACTACCTTATGCTGCTCTAACCAATCCATGCCTATGAGTAAATCATACGAGCCAAGTGGCAAAACATTAAGCTTAACTGTAGTTTTAAATTCATTCATAAGTAAAGTGCATTCTTTCACAAAACAGGTTACTTTTCTTTTTGCCCCAATGGCTAATTGAACTGTCCAGGAATTATCAAATTTATCTACAAACAAATTACATTTTTCCACTACCTGAGGTGCAATGTAACTAAGACTAGCTCCTGGATCAATTAAAATGGTTACAGGGGTTTGGTTAATCATACCTTCCACTTCCACCATGGAAGTCTGATAGTCAGCTTGGCGGTTCTCCAAAGCTGCATTTATTTTGAGCATAGTCTTTGCAAATTCTCCAACGGTCATTTCCTCTTGCACAGTGTGAATATTGCTGACCTAATTTTTCCGGTTTGGGCAGACCGAAGCATAGTGCGGGCCATTACATTCCCAGCACTTAACATGCTCCTTTCGTTCAAAACTCTTAGTAAATTCCCTTGGTTATTTGCAGCTTCCTTTCCCTTGAAGTTATTCGAATTATTAGATACACCATTTCTATTTCCTTGGGAATTCTTATTGTTAGAATAATTTATGTTCTTATTATTCTTGAAATTCTTCTGGGGTACAAATTCCTTCTTCTTAAACTCAGGCTGATTATTGTTTTTTTTACCCTTCCAGTTGACTAAGCCTTCTTTCTTCTTGTTTTGTTCAAAACATAAATTAGCCTTCCGCATGGCTTCCTCCAGGGTCTTCGGGTTGTCATACTCGATTCTATCCTTAATGTGATATGGTAGATAACTGAGAAAGCACTGTACTTTAGGCTTCTCATCTACTAAATATGGTACATACCTCAGCAAGCTTAAGAATTTACTGTTCAAATCCTTCATAGTCATTGAACCTAACTTCAATTCGTAAAATTCTTTAGCTCTGTCTTCATAATATTGTTCGGACAGAAATTTCTTCTTGAAGTACCTTTTAAAGGAACTCCAATTAACTTCTTTTTTCTTGATACCCTTGACTCTCTTCAGATCTTGCCACCATATATCTGCTTTTCCCGAGAGATTATAGATTGCCATTCTTGCCTTCAGGTGATTTGAATAGTTGTATATCTGAAAATACTTCCTCATCCCGGATAACCAGGACTCTGCTTCTTCCCCTTTTTCGGTCTCTCCATTGAAAGTTGGGGGTTTTATCTTTTTACACTCCCCTGAAATCTCTTCATATGGTCTGTACTTCTTCCTTCTGTCATACAACTCAGCCTCACTACTGTCACTAGTAGTGTGGTAGCTTTGTTGTTCTCTGGACCTTTTAGATGATGAACTGCTTTCAGCTTTTTCCAGCTTCATCTTTTTAAATCCTTTCTGATGACTAGCCTCCTCAGATTCTAATCTTTTGCTCCTTCCTTCAGTTTGGAACTTTTCCATCAAAATTTGGTTCAACTCTTCCTGAGTCTTCAAAATTATCTCATTGTCCTTCTTGACTGATTCCATTTCAGTCTTCAAATCCTTTATAGTCTGCATCAGCTCTGAGGAGTGAGCAGTTACCTCTTCCAACATAGGTTCTCTGGACAATTTCCTTGTCTCTGTGTTTGGAGACTCCTCCTGAGCATATTCTCCTAGCTTCTCCATACCTGCCTGTTAAATTTCAGAAAAAGAAATTTTTTGTTCTTTACATAAAACAGAATATAGGTTAGTGTATTATTTCACTGTTCTATGGAAACTAGTTGGGCTTACATCAAGGCCTAGTATTTGAACCATACTCTGATACCACATGTGATAACCCCAAATTTTTTGAAAAATTTAAAAAATTTTAAAAGCATATAAATTTCATAATTACGGTAAACTAATTATTAAATTAGTTATATATTACCACATTCATTATCTGAATTATCTGCTGGTTATGTTTAGCAATAGAACAGTTCTTTTCAGTTTACTGACTTTATTTCTTTTTGTGACCACAAGGTGAGACTGTCATGCATACTGGGCTTACTTAGCTTTTGATCTAATGCATAAAGTTTTCCTGTTCTTACAGACTACAGGTAAGAGTTTTGGTGCTGCTTGTCGCAATTCTAAAGTATAACAAGTTCGTCGCACAAAATCTCAGTAAGAAAAATAAATGTTCAACAGTTTCCAATGCTTGTTGAGGTACATTTAATAACTAGCCTTCTTTTTAGAAGAAGTAATTTATGGTTCTTGATGATTTGGACCTATTTCTAATCTATTTTAGTCGTGATGTATGAAAATGTCTTACTAAATTCTTTATAATAGAGTAAGAGTAACAAAGCTATACAGTCCATAGTGTGATTTTCATCCGTATATGAATACGTTACTTAGTAAATGTAAACTGATAGAAAGTTTAGGTATTACTGTTCCTATTTTCAAACTCTGAAGTTTAAAATGAGTTTACAACTTTACTTCAAGTTGCTTTTTAAGAAAACTATACTAATGTTGATGCATATGATGCATAGAGTTTTCATTTCCTCATTGATTGGTTTCAAGCATAAATAGAGTTTATCCTCAGTAATATAAATATCTTTAGGAAAGGATTTATCCTATTCCCTTTTATGTATATAAACTGAACAAGTCTTTAAGAGACTATAATTCATAAAAGAATGCATCTCTTAATTTGTTATATAGCCTATCTATTTTATTATGGTGAAACTTCTATATAAATAAAATGTGGCCTAACCTTGCCAAGTCATAAATTATGACTAAGGGTGTTACCTTAAACAAGTGTTGTCACCACGTAGTAATTACTATTTTCCTTTTGTATCTTTCTACCATATGTTGCTATTTTATTCAATATAGATAAGCCATTGAGGTTATTAAGGTCAATAGGACCAATGTCATAGTTTTTCTTTACTCTATTATCCTCCTTTATGATCTTTTACAATATAATTTTATGTTAAACCAAAGTTGATTGAACTCAAAAGTTAAAAATGTATAAGATAAGGTATGAGGTGAAATTAAGAAGCCAAATAAAAACATCAACCAAGGTCACAATCAAACTATATCTAATCTTTAATTTAAGGTTAAAACTTTATAAAGGAAAAGTCTCCTCTTCACATGTTCCTAAGCTAAAGTAAATATATTAGTTACCTAGCAAAAAGGGTTATAATCATAACCTTAACAAGAAGAAAAAGGATAGTATTGACTCCATAAATCCATGCATTATTATATAAGGTTCGATGTAAGATTTTTCCACGTCCTCGATGATTGCCAAGATTAGGGTTTATGAAAGCTTCGTGGTTTGCATGCAGCGTAATACAACGATTGACTTTGCACGAGGACTAAGGTGTAATCATTGGTTATAATAATTTATTGGAAAATCATTTCTTCGTGGAGCGTCGCTGGAAATTTACAATTAAACCCACTGCTCAACAAAAATTTACTAGGCTATCGTCGCATTATCATAGCCATGTATTGTGTTGTTATAAGAGTCGTTGACAACCCTAGCTCACATTACCTCCTTCTCCTTTGGTTCCTGTCGCTCTGCGATGGTGCTGGTGCACCTTCATCGTGCCGCTCCTCTACAGGGTTATTCTACAGTTTTTATCCTTCTACTAGCCTATCTAAAAGCACATTAAGGAAGTGACATCCTCCAGCTTTGCTGTTAATCCTTTGATAATGGTTCTCTCTTCGGGTTTAGTTGTCCTTTCAGTTTGAGCCTGAAACCCTTGACTATAGTCGAACCCTCCTTTAGTATGGTCATAGTATGTTCTCTTGTGAGGAGGTTGAGTGTTGCCGTAGTTAATCCTCCTCTCCCTGCCTACAGTGGGGTTTCTTCTTTGCGTTGAAGGTTGTCTCAGTGCTGCTGGTGGTCGCATCTCCATAACAAGTTCAGGTAAGAAAAATTGTTGCAAATCTTCTTCGATTTACTTGTTTGTTTCAGTTATAAGAATTATAATCCTGCTTACACATTTTTATTAATGTGGTTTTCTTATTTGGTAACAGGTCTCGGCCCTTTCTTCTGTGCGGCTTCTGATGCAAAGTAGTTGCAGCAGCTACAAGCTCCCAGTAAGCCTGGTTACACCATGGCTCTTTCTCTTTGTGGAGTTCCTTTGGAACTTTTGAGGGTTGGCGGAATGAGGCCTGTAACCCTTGCGGCTTCAACTGTCATGTTAACTTGTTTGATACTTGTAGTAAATGAAGAGGCCCTGCATTGTGCAAGGGTGCTCTGGCTTCGGCCGTGATTGCATAAGTTAGTTATTTTTATGTCTTTAATGCCGTATAAGAAGTAAAAGGAATACTGAGGCAAATATGCCATACTCCTCAATTGCTTGAAGGGGTCGAGGGCTTTGCAAAGCTATTCGACTTACTGTTTAGCTTTATTGTGTAATACTTGAGGCCGTGAGCCTAACTTGGAAAAGGGTTTATAATCCTCGACTCCTTACTTCTGCTGTAATTATAAATTCTACAGGGTTTTCACCCTGAGTCTATTATATAAGTATTAATACTGTTTTCTTTTCTGTATTTCTTTGTTTACTTTCAGTACTAAAATTTATATGTTTATTTATATTATAATTATAGTAGTTGAGGCTCGGCTTACTCTGTTGAATTTTTTTATACGGCCGTGAGTAGAAATACTGTCTTGACTCCACAATTGTGATTTAATTGTATTTTTGGATTAATAGGGTTAAACCCTAATATTGACAGTAAGAGAAATACGTACAGCCTCTTCTTTTAAAAACCATTGTTAATTTGTAATACTCTTTTGTAAACTGTGGGGTTATTAATTAAGTATTACAATATTTGTTAAGCTCGATAGTTCGAGCCTTCTACACTGTATTTATATCATGTGTGATACTATACTTGATTTCTTTATCTATAGTATTTTTAAAATTAAATGCTATTATATTCTGTACAATGTTTATATATTTGACTTACTTTATTTCTAAAGATAAACAGTTACGTAGAATTGTTACCTTTCAGATTGGAATAAATGGGTGTAAAAAGAAAATTACTATGTAACTGTCAGTAAATCTGGAGTACAGAATCTATATTATAATTTTGGTTTACAGGAATAAATTAAGGTATTACTGTGGTTACCTGATAATACTATCTTTATAAAGTAAATAATAATATAGTAAATGCCATTTATAAAAATAATGTTTTTACCCTAACTAGAGTACTATTACTTTTATTGTTATTTAAATTTAGTTTCCTTGGTAAGTATTTAGAAAAAAAGGTAATTTGTTCTTGGTTGTTTATACTCATAGAATAAAATATCCTGTTGTTATGAGGTCCTTAAAATTATTGTGTTAAATTATTTGTAGAAATACTTTCTGTATTATATTACAATTTAATGTTTATAAAGAAAAGAAAGAAAAAGCACTAAGCAAGTTCTATATTGTTAATAGCTTAAGTAGTATAGGTTGCAGTGATATGTTTTTATTTAAACTTAACTAAGTAGAACAGGAATAAATGAATAGCATATTTTATTTTACAAAAGTAAATTCTACTATACTAGAGTACCTGTAGGAATAAATGGAGATTCTAGCTACTCTTCATTGATATTCAAATAGAAAATTAAAGTTACTGATAGTAACTAAAATATTAAGAACTGTTTTCTCTACTGGTACATATTATTATCAGTGAAAAATTCAATTTACTTCTCTGTTCTAAAAGACTTGACAGTTTTCTGTAAAGAATAAAGCTACTCCTAAAACCAAGATATTTCTTCTAAAAAACAACACAAAGAAACTACTCTATAATTCCATCACATACTATTATGTGTTTTCATCATACTACTTTTATTGTAAATTTACCCCTATGCTGGAGTACGGTCTGGTCACACCAGATGTGGAAAAACATAGGTGGGGTTGTAATTCTCATCAAAAAGATTTTGTTACAGAATAAACTGAGAACACTTCATTACTAATCCATCTAATTTCTTATACCATAAACTACAAATCTACCATTCAATCATAAACAGATATTAAAACAAAGATTTAATAGATGGCAAAACCTATTCTGGAACTGGGACAACAACAGCAATAGGAGGCCGTTCCTCCCTGCCAACTCCTGGAGAGCACTCAAACAGCGACTCCTCAGGACCCCTGAGCTTGCTCTGGTCTCCCTGGCTGGAACTAGGTGCAGCAATAGTCAAATACCAGTATTCAAACTCAGTATCAAATCTGAACTTATCAGTAAGTTCTCCCAGCTAACAAGCTGTAATAAACCAAGTTACTGCAGCATTCCTCTCAGAACAACTTCCTTACTGTTTTCCCCTTTTTCCCCAATGAGTTTCCTGAATAGCATTCCACCTGAATGATTCTTCTCTGGAAAATATCTGAGCCACCCTAGCTCTATTCATTGGGTATTTTTAAAATATTGCCTAGGTCTTTTTGGGTTAGTTGTCATTTATTGAGCCACCTGCTCTGATCCCACTTTCTTGGGGGATCATGACCCCAAATATAGGGAAGTTTCCACCTGCAACTTAGGAAGTGTTTGAGGATGTTGCCAATTGTCTTTTGCCCTCCACCTAGTTCCATCCACCAGTTTGACCAATAACCTCTTATTAACAGCTCTCCCAATGCTGTTGTCTCCACTTTTTATTTATTAATAATAAAATATTCAGAATTACATTCCACTTCTTTTGACTCTGCTGAGTCATCAGTTCCTACTTTACATTAAATTTAACATAATGTCTTAGGAAATGTAATTAAAATAATTAACATTATTTTACAAAATTGGGGTATGTGACACTATCAATATCTCAACATATCCATTTCAGCGGTAGAATACCAAACATGTTGAGATCCACATGCACTACATCAGAGAGTTGGTGCATGACAGGACAATTGTTCTGCAATACTGCCCCACAGATGAACATATTGTAGATATTTTCACCAATAAATTTACTAAGAAAAAGTTCACTTACCTCCGTTCACTGTTGGGGGTGATTTCATTAGGGTGACCAGTTACTTCTTTATCATTCATCTTGAGGGGGGGGTTGTTCCCACTGGGCTTTCCCCTTTTCCTCACTTAGCATTTTTGAGTATTTTAGAGTTACTTTTTTTATAGGGTGACCTATGGCCTTTGTTGTCGGGGCCCTAGCATTTTATTTTTTACTCCTCCACATGAGTACAGCTTACTGGGGGGTGTTGGAGTCATTATCCAACCCACACATATTTATTTGGTCAATTTGGCCTAATTACCCACTTATCTTAAGTATTGACTCGAATTACTAACATCATCATCAACACACCAGCACGCTCCTTGACATCATCATTAGCACCAACACTCTCCTTCAATCAGGCATGTCAGCTAAGACTTCTCCTTCAATCAGGGACGTTAACTAGGCTTCCTCTGTCAATGAGGGAGCAAATCTAGGTTGATCTGCTTGTCATAAGTGCACCAATTAGTTAACTGAATGTTTTTTCACCTAAAAATCAGTTAAATTGAGTTGGAAAGGAGCCTTCCTCATCTATTTTTCTATTTTTGGTTCATTTGAGTTAATTGGAGTGATTTAAGGCACCTCCAACAACTTCTGGTGACTCAGTTGAGTTCAGTTCACTTCATCGGAGCTGAATTGAGTTAGATATGTGCCCCCACCTGCTGATTGACATCCAATTGAGTTCTATTCAATTAGACTCAGTCATTACTACCTCCAATTCAGTTAGGGATCAGTTAGAGTCAATTATGGTTGTGATTAGTGGTTAACTAATGTGTTTAGTGTAGCTAAATGACAGCTAAGCCACTCTCATGTTTCCAATTCGAATGACCTCCTTTGGATTCGAGTTGTCTTGTTATTCATGCAAGTGTATCAAATTGTATCTCTACTTTTGGTTATTGAATACATTCTTACAGCTGCAACTCCTAATTACAATGTGTTTCATGTCAAATTTCTTGTGCAATTGATTCTGAATCTCTATGAGTTGTTCCTTGGTCCCAAGATTACTGTGACTCAATTTTCACATAGTGATGTATGTCATCAAAACCACATGTAATCATATCAATTTACCTCATTAAATATTGAGAAATTGGAGAATATATGCATGGTACTCACCGCATGCTATCACAAGAATCATGAAATATTGCGTGTCGTCACAAAATCATCATGTTAGCTTATCATTGTGATACACCATATGTTCCTACATGCCAATCACGAGATCTATCTTTCCACAAAAAAACACATGTTATTACATTATGCCATCATGAAATATTATCATAGCTAATCACATGTAGTAAGAAAATATCATGAAATTATGAAATATTATCAAAGGAAGTCGTTGCTTGATGTTATCATGTCATTTCAAGAATATCACATCATTATATCTTTAACTACAAGTATTATAGGAATTACTGCATGTAATCAACATATCAACATAAGTGTAATGAAACCATAGGTATTTATAAGATGGTAGGACATCCTCAATACAATATAATGATAAAAAATTGCCTCATCATGTCTTCATCAAGATATACTAGTTCCATCATAGAATGTTATCAAGTCATTTTATCAACATAAATACACGTTAAATGCATAAGTGATAATGCAATAAGAGTCTCAACACATAGCATATGCAGTCCCAATAAGACATCATGAAAATTCATATCAACTATAGACAAATTCATTATTTTCATGAATAATTAGCAAGAAATACCATATATCACATCTAATTCTAGATAGATATCATCAACACCCATCTCTTACATGGATATTCCAATGTTAAGTTGGATCTTTAATTGACTTTACATAAGGGCCATCATGAAATACTTTCATGATATGCTATGAATACTTTGTGATATCATCAAGGTACTACTCATCTTTGCTTATAGTTTCTCATCTTAGAATTGATTATAGTTTCTCATCTTAGAATAATATTATTGATATTTTGTTGGGTATGTATAGAATATAAATCAATCCAATGACAAATATTTTCATATGTTTTGCCCACTTTAGTGAATAATTAAGGTTTTCAAGTAAACTTCAATCATATAGAGTCACATGATCCAGTGAAATTATTTACTTGGTATTGTATATCTTTTGATCAATACCCATCACTTCACATCTATGGATTATTCATTCTAAGGGATAATATTTCCAATAGAATGTAAAAAATTGGAATCTAAGTGATTGTTACTTTTGTTGTGATTTCATAAATTTTTCCTAATATAATTATCAATTTATCATTCTCCTAGGACCTTAATGTTGTTATGTATACACCCTAAGGAATCTCTAATAACGCCAATTCCATATTTTTATTCAGACTAGGTTTTCTTCTTAACTATGATTAAAAAACTAGGGCAACAATTCCTTTATGATAATGTGCATTTTGCTTCTTACAATACACCCATTTGTTAATGTCCGTAGCATTCATTTATTTATATGAATTGCATAAAAACAAGGATTCTATCAAAGTGTGTCATTCTCCCTCTTAGACCATCTATACCTTTCCTATTCCCCTAGGGAGTCTATACATATCTCTAAATTGTATCTTTCCTTACTTTCCATCCTTAATGTATGGGTCTTTCTATCCATGTTTTCAACATGAGTTTCTTGAAACATCACTCTTGATTTAGCATAAATTTGTGGCAAGGAGATTCAACCACAATGTTATGGGTGCTTCTATCATATTATCCTTCCTATCATTTTTTTAAAAGTCTTCCTTGTGAGCTTTAAAATTTCCTAGTTCATATACTAAGCCTCATCAACTATTTCCTTAGGTTTATCTCTAAATCATAAGTGTTAAATCTTCCTAATGAATTTAAAGTGACTATCATTACTATATCTTTAGTTCATAAAAACTTAAATAACAATTTCAACAATGGTTTGCACACACAATTTAAATACTAAATTGATATTATATCTATACACCAGCCATGACAATGGTAAAAGTCATTTTTCTTAACGACACATGTAATCAAATTGTTATAAAAGATATCACATGTAATCAGAATCTAGATTTTTGAATAGATGCAAACCTCTGTAAATCCAATTGTTATATATAATGATGAATGTAGGACTATATGGAATATATCTTTGTATGTCCTTTTTCCGTAAATCGATAGTATATATAACTAGAATCTATTTTTTTAAATAGATGCAAGCCTCTATGAATCCAATTGCTATAAATAATCATGAATGTAGGACTCTATACAAAATATAGCTCTATATGCCTCGTTTTTATTTTTCTTATTCTACAAACTACATAGGATATTTTCATTCCAAATGTTGCACACAAAATTTATGTCTCTCAACGTCTTATTTACTACTTGCCTTCATTTAAATTTTGAATCTCTTATTGAAATTGAGCCATGAGAGAAATATAAGAGATGTTAATTTCAATTTCAATGAGAGTTGGATAATTAATCAATACTCTTTGAATTTGAATCTATATAGATTACAAAATTATGGGATAACTCACTAACATACGCTACACATTACTAATGTTATTAAAAAATATTAAAAAATATTAAAAAATATACAGATATTTTATAACAATTCTTCAAAATCATAGATTCATTAGTAAATATAATGCCAAAAAATATTGCATTAACTTTGATAATGCAAATAACTCTCAAACTCTATCTCCAATGCCCTCCAACTCCCAAAATCCAACTCCCAACATTGTTGTAGCATGCTAATGTAATCAATGAGAATTAAGCACTAAAATTTGTATACACTAGATGCTTATTGCAATAATAATAAAATAATTTTAAAATCATTAAGTTAAATCAGTTTTTCTTTTTTAAGGAAAAATCAATTATGCAACTTGCAAATGGAAAGGCATGGAAATAATTCTAATTTAATAATTGTTTCTATTTATTTAATGAATATATGGTTTGGAAGTTGGAATTTAGAAAATATATTAATACTACTAGTAATATAACAAGATCCATGAGGTGGCAATGTCCCCGACGAAAGCTATAGAAGGATAAACTTAGAAGAAAAACGTTGATGCAGAAGAATAGGAATTATCATTTGAAGGGTGACACTTCAATGAAAAAAATAATTTCTCGATTAAGGTGGCACTCTTTGCATTCATTTTCCACTACAAAAATGTAAATTTCATTCATTTGTCACGTGATCCATTAATTTTATTTTTTTTCTGAATTGATTATAGGTCTATACTATACATGTCCATTTAAAACAAAATATTTACTTAACAAGGTAAGATAGTGCCTAGAATAGGATAATTACTTCACACTTGAGCAAGTATGATACAAGTTTCCTACTTATTGGGAAATGCACTAAAACTTGACTCAACAAAGAATTGTAATGTAATGGAGACTTCCGCTACCATCAACAATGGGATTAGGACCATTGCTTATTGGGATGACTATTGATATGTGTATTAGTGTTCTTTTGGTGTATGGAAAATCCACTCAACCTTAAATGCACACACTTTAACATGTTCTTAAAGCCTCAATGATGCTCAGTACCTTCCATGATATCAACCATTATCTTGCTTCAATCTCATTTATGCGTATACAACCACAATTTGTTCTTTATTTGGGTCAAAACACTAATCTTTCATCAAGTGGAAGAAATTACCTATTGAATATTAGACATGGGAAGATGATTCCTTTGTATAAAAGAATCCACAACTAATCAAGCATTGAGGAAAACACTTTTCTGAAAGGGAGGGGCATGTCAATCCATAGATGTTGGTATATTACCCCCTATATTGTGGCTCGTTCCATATTATTGATGTTAACGTGGGTATATTAGTGGTAATTGTCATTAGTACTATTATATTAGTTATGTCAGCTTGGTTTTATTAGTTGTAACTGCACCTTTTTGTCTCCTATATATAGGAATGAGACCTTTTTATTTGGATCATATCAACTTGTATTGTCTTGTGTACTTAGTACATTGCCAGAAGGAGGTTTCCCCATCAAAGAGGCTTGCTATTCATCTCTTTTCTTAATTATTAAGGTGTGAATTACTCTTTCATGTCTATTTATGCTCTTTTCATGCTCTTTCTGGGACTTGGTTGCATAACATCAAAGACCCACACATGAATTCACAGGCGTATCCATGGCACTATGTTTCTAGGTCTTATGGCCTTTAGGCCTTCAACATGGTCAATAGAGGAGAATTGAACAAATTCCTAATGTGCATGTTCTCTTGGATGTAGTTTTGGAGGGTGGAGGGGAGATACGGGGGGACTTGTAGATGGGTAAAGAGAATGATATTAGGGGATTGGAACGTGTGATAAGTCAAGGGGGAGGGAGAGAGTGAGTTAGTAATAGGGAAAGAGGGATGGACGTATAAATAGAGAGAGGGGAGGGGGTAGGTAAGAGTGATAGGTCAAGGGGGAGAGAGTGAGTGAGAGAGAGGGAGAGAGGTATAAAGAGAGAGAGAGAGATATTTGTGGGAGAGATAGGTGGAGAGAGGGACAGAGTGAGATGAAGGTAGGGGGAGATAGAGAAAGATAGAGAGAGGGAGAGGTAAAGTGTGTGTGAGAGAGAGAGAGGGGGGGGGGAGAGGGAGGGAGAGAGAGAGGATGGTGTATAAATGAGCTAGGAAGGGAGAGATAGAAATATAGCAAGGGTAAGGGATATATATATATATATATAGAGAGAGAGAGAGAGAGAGATGGGGGGAGGTAGGGAGGAAGAAAGAGTGGGAGGTAGAGGAAGGTGAAGATGGAAAAAGGATATAAGGAATATGGAGTGGGAGAGAGGGAGGGGGAGAGAGAGGGGTGGAGGTATGACAAATAGAGAAGGAGAGAGAGGTGGAGAGTAAGAGGTAGAGAGATATAGGAGTAGAGGAATGGAGAGAGAGAGGGACAAAGGGATGGATAGAGAGAGAGAGTGGGGGATAGGGTTTATAGTGAGGGTGATAGATTAAAAGGAAATATAAAGGGGAATATGGAGATATAGAGGTAGAGAGGGAGTTACAGAGAGGAGGGGGTAGGAGAGAGGGTAAAGAAGGAGACAAAGGTAGAGAGAGAGATAGGTAAAGAGTGAGAGGGAATAAGGGGGTGTAGAGAGAGATGGGGAAGGATATAGGGGAATATGGAGGGAGAGATTCCCCAACTTGGATACATATTACCAAGGATAACCTTTAGAATTCATGTGTAATTCTCAAAGGATTTATTAATGTTTCTAAATGCATTTATGGTTTCTTTAGGGCCAAATGCATGGTATTATTCCTTGGAATGTCCTTCCCAAGGCCCTGGGATGCCTACATATTACTCAAAAATTACCTAATGACACCGATCTCCTCAATAATAGGCTAATGATAGTAGGAATTATGTTATTGGTGGAGGAAAAATTCTTAGACCTATATGGATAGAAGATTCATCTAGGGACTAAGCTTAAGGTCTCCTCAACTAACCATGTCTAAGGCCCTAAGGATACAAAACCTAGATATATAGTGTTGTTAATACCCCTACAAAGTCATGTGTGGTGTTTTAGGGAATTGTTCATGGATTTTGATTCCTCAATGATTTAATCAAGTATAAACACATGGTCTTATTTCCTAGAAAATAATTCCCAAGGTCCAAAGAAATGTAAATACTACTCAAAAACACCTAATGACACCAACATCATCAATCATAAGTCAATGATATTGTCAGAAGGACATGTGTGCTTAGAGGAGGAAAAATTCTTATCCCTAAATGAATATAAGATTCTTTTAGGGAATGAAGTTCAAGTCTCCTCCCTTGTCCATGCCTAAAGCCCAACTCCCCAATACTTGGATACATAGCACCATGGATAAGACTTGGATACATAGCTCCATGGATACAAATGCTAAATCATGTTTATTGATTTCAGGCATTGTCAATGGCTCTAGATTCCTTAAAGGTTTCTTTAGGGACAAAGGCAATGTATTATTCCACACATCATTCACAAGTCCCTAAGACAAGTACTTATTGTACAAAACCACCTAATGGAATCAACATCCGCAACCATAGTCCAATAATACCCTTAGGAGGACATATTTGGTTCTTGGAGGAAACCTTCTTAACCATGGATGGCTAGAAGCATTCGTTATGTCTCAAGGTACCATTATCCTCTATTGACCATGTCGAAGGCCCTAAGCTCATAAGAACTAGAAACACAGTGCCATGGATACCCTATGAAGTCATGTGTGGTGCTTCAAGGAATTGTTCATGGATTTGGGTTCCTAAATAATAATTTTAGGGCTAAAGGCATGGTCCAGTGACCATGTTGAAGGACCTAATTCTATAAGAACTAGATACATAGTTCCATGGATACCCCTACAAAGTCATAAATGGTGCTTTGAGGATTTTTTCATGGATTTGGATGCCTCAAGGGTTTATTTAGGACCAAAGGTATGACATTCTTCCCTGGATCATCATTCCTAGGGACCTACGACACCTACATACTAATCAAAACCACCTAATGGCATCAACATCCTTAATCATAGGTCAATGATATTCTTCAGAGGTCATGTGTGTTTGTTGGAGAAAACCATCTTAGAACTAGATGGTTAGAAGATCCCTTTATGGATCATGGTTAAAGACTCCTTTTTTGGCCATGTCTAATTCCCCATGCCCGCAAGGCTTCAATACATAGAAGTATGTAGACCACTAAGAGTTCATGTGTGGTGCTTTGCCACATTGTTCATGGTATGGATGTCTTAGTGGATTCTTTAGAGACAAAAACATGGTATTCCTCTCTAGAAGATCATTCCCAAGGATTTAAGACACGTACAGAGGCTCTTGGTTTCCTCTAATGAGTCCATTCAATGCCTTGATACCCATCACACTATGCAAAAGCTCTTGATTGTTCCCATGTCCAACGTTTCTACCAAATATCCATTTTAAAGGGTGTAAGTTATGTTTCATGAACTTTATAAATTTCCCCATTACCTAAAGAATCTTATCTTAGGGTATAATTCCCTCAATATATTCTCCAAGTATGGTCCAATACCCATCCCTAGTGCACAAAATCACATAATGCTTCCCATATCCCATTTTAAGGATAATAATCTTCTATATTGTGTATGTGTTTTGGGTTGAGGCCTTATTTATGGTCCTTAGACCCTAGAAATTTCATATAGGGATTTAGGGTCCTATTCTCTTCCAACATCCATTTTGAAACCCATCTCTACTATCGGAGGCATTATATAGGCCATCATATTAATCTTGGAAGCCAATCATTCCCTTTAAATGTCTCATGTGATGGTTTGAGTCATTGTTAACAATGCAAGAGCCCAAAAGCTACATTGAGAGCGTAATTACCTTTTTTCCCCTCCCCTTACAATAGTCATTCTCCTAAAACCTATATATCATTTAAAAAATCTTATAAGGGAACACAAATACCATTTCACACCAAATACCGTCATTAGAGTGACTATGTAGTGGTTTGAGGTATCTATCATGACCTAAACATATATTTTCTATTATTTTTAAATATAAGCAATATTATTTGTATAAACATAATATAATAATGATAATATAATGTATATCTCTTCAATACATTTTCAATGAGCTAAATATATCCACAAATTCATGTGTGGATAGAAAGTTATGGATAAAACACAAGAATATTTTTATATTAAAAAAGCATGTATGCAATTCGTGCACAGTTTTAAAGTCTATGCACATTCTTGTAAAAGTGTGTGCACATTTTTGTGCATGCCTACTTGGAAAAAAAAGTGGCAATCTGTGTGTTGGTTTGGAAGGCTTCAAACCTATAGGAAAAGGAATGCGCGCATGTTCTTCTGAATGTGCATGCATTCCTATGTGAGTGCGTTTGTGAAATCCCCATTGTTTATTTTGAGGCAAAAATATTTGTGTGAGAACCCATAAATGTAAAGGATGAAATATTGCTTAACATATAATTTGCAATGAGTGACTTAATATGAAATTCTATATTTGAGTAACATAGTTTATCAATTTGGGGAAGAAATAGCTCGACAAAAGAACAAGTGGAAACTCGAGAAAATATGAAATGAATTGTATCATGCATTGATAATCAATTTTTTTAATACAAATTATGAAAAATTATTCGGCTCTTAAATGGCCTATTAATGTACATGTATCCCAATCTTCCTCTTGTTTTTTCCCGACTTTATTATATCATGCCTATGTCTAGGATCAATGTCCATCTCTGGAGTTTGCAAATAAAATATCGATTTTTTTGATCAATTGACTGCACTAATTTGTTATCACTAACAAACTTAAAAATTAATTTACGGATCAATTATCTATAAAAAAACACTCATTAAATCTATTCAAGGTATCGCAACCGTGGTTTCCTCCTCCTCACTAAATTCCTCTCTGCAATTATGCAATGCAAATAAAATAAAATATCTCAATTAATTGAACAATTGTCAACATGTGCATGTAAATTGAACAAAACATTTGGTCATTAATGAACATCTCACCACAAAAAGAGACTCTGGAAAAGGATATCGGGTTCCTTGTGTAGGAGACAATGTCGTAGATTGAACATCAAGCTCAATCACAACCACGACTAAACTTGAGGGGAAATGCACTCTTGCTTCCAATAGCTACAATCAACAAATGTTGAAATAATCAAACATGCATGAATAAACAATCTAAAATGAATAAGCTATGTACAAATACTTAAATTGTTGCCTCTATGTGACTTGGATCCATTGCAGATGCCACACTAATTGTTGCATCATGACCCCTGTGAGGTATGGCATAGATGACTCTCCAAAATAATGTTATAAACATGTAAAATAAACATTATTAAGAAAAAGTTGTGCAATGGATTGAAAGATAATAAAGAAATGTCATCAAAGGCTATACATTACCTTGGAATTAGTAGCTCCATGGTTGTGGACACCCATGCTCTTTCTGAGAGAGGACCATATGATATACACATGACCCTTGTCTACATCTAGACGGCAAGGAGAGGAAAATGAAAGCGATGGTACAATTGGTTGATGTCTACAACCACCAAGTGTCGATGTAGTTAGACACGTATGATGGAAATGAACTAACATGTTGAAATAGTTACATATGTGTGAAATGATGGCAATGAATATGTGACAATGACTAGCAAATCCATATTCCATGTAGACTATGGAATACATTCTCTCCACTATGGCGGTCACTAGAAGCAATGTTTTTCCTATGTGGAGGATCTAGTAGTTGTGAGTTTAAAAATTGTAAATATTAGACCGTCTAGCATTAATGACCTAACATGTATTAACAAAGTAACATGTTGAAATAGTTACCTCTGTGTGATTTTTTCTACTGAAGATATGACAACATATGACACATAAAAATCCATTTAGATTCCGGGACATGGGTTTGTTCACCAGGGGGCATCACTAGTGTAAAAGTATTTCCCCTATGTAGAGGCATATAACATATACAAGTTTAAAAATTATAAATATTAGCAATATATACATGTGTATAGTAAGGAAAAAATAGTTTAAACAAGATTATTGTTAACCATATATTTACCTTATTCAGAAACCTAGTAAGGCTAACATCTGTCGGATCACTAGAAGAAATATTTTCCCCTATGAAAAATCTAGAACCTACAAGTTTAAAATTTGTAAATATTATACCATCTAGCATTAATAAATTGGCATGTATTAACGAACTAACATGTATTACCAAAATGACATGTTGAAATAGTAACCTCTATGTGAGTTGTCTCCGCTGAATATATGACAACATTTGGAACATCTAAACCCCATGTATATTCTGGAACACCGGTCTCTCCACCAGAGAGGAATCACTAGCTTCAAAACCTTGCCACTATGCAGAGGCATCTATCATCCACAAGTTTAAAAATTATAAATATTAACAATCTATATATGTGTACAGTAAAGAAAAAATAGTTTGAAACAAATTACTATTAAGGATATACTTATGTTAAGCCCTAAATTGGGCCAATACTCCCATAAATTGGACACTTTATATTAGTATTTTTATATTATTGATGTTGGATTGAGTCCATTAGTGGTAATTGTACTTCTTTATCTCCTATATACATCAAGGAGGCCTTTTCATTTGAATCATATTATCGTGTCTTTCCTTGTGCATGTAATACATTGTATAAGGAGTTTTCCCCATTTAAAGGGCTTGATTCATCTCTTTCCTTCATTATAAGGTGTGGAGTACTCTTTCTTGTTTATGTATGCTCTTTTGGGGAATTTGTTTTAGAACATTTGGTATAAAATCTTGTACACTTCCAAAACTAGTCACCTTGTAATTTTCACTATAACTATTTTTATGAAACGTTTCAAGTAGTGAAAATCATAAGGTACATAGAGGACATACATATATATATCTATGTTAAAATTTTCAAATTCTGACTCATTACAGGTTTGGATTTATACCCAGTGGAAGTTAGGGTTTTTACTAGTCGAAAACCTAGTCTCAAACATGCGTTCTAGGAGAAATTGTTATATATGGAGCATGTGAGATCCAAGTTAAATGAGAGCTATTTAAAATGAAAAAATATATTGTAGTATATTTGGTTCTAATTTCAAATTCATATCCAAAAAATTGGACACATGGCAATCACTACAAGTTCACTCTCTAAAAACATTCAAAATCAGCATATTGTAGAAAAGTTATAGCCATTTCCTCTTGGAACATCAAAATTAAACGATGCCTATGAAATTTGAAAGAGGAAATATCATGACACCACAACTCAATATTTCATACTAATAGAAGCTAAAATTTCATAAGTTCCATCAGGTGGAAGGTCGACCAACAAAATTGTCTCCAAATCAAGGTTTAAAAATGGTATGCAATTTCAAATTTAAATAACTCCTAGTAGAACGATATATTTGGATTTATCTCAAAGGTGTGATAAATATAGTAGATATATATTCTTATTGTTCCTTATGGCATCAAAATATGGTGGAAGAGTCGACACCACTCCACTCGAACCAACAAAGAATTCATCCCTGACCTATGATGAAAGTGAAGACCTATCTTTTTAGGTGTTCAAGTTGGAAGATATTATTGAAGGGTATATGAGATCCATTTATTTAATTAATATGGAGAATAATAAGGAGAAAAGGATGGGAAAGATGGATAATATGGAGGAAAATATGGACATGATTTCTAATCTCATACAAATTAATCCAAAGTAAAATATCCCTAAAGGTGATGATGTGTCCTAGGGTACTCAAGAAGATAAATGTAGTGTCCATGTTGAGAAACCTTCCATTAATAAGCATACTCCAAGAGTATTTGATTCTAATAATGCAAGTAATCAAGTAAGGGTCATCCAAATTCCCAAGATTGACATGAGAAGTTTCATGGAAAGGACCCCATAACATGGATATTCCAGATCGATCAATTCTTTGATATACACCAGGTGCCAAATCTACAAAAGGTAACTATTGCATATTTATATTTATAACCTAAGCAATTTGTGTGATACCAATGGCTCTATGAATGAAAAAAAAATACATTATCTCTTTGTCCATTTTAATAGAAGAATATATATCATATTATGATGATGTTAAGAGAAATTCCTTCTTTACCAAATTGATAAATCTAATGCAAAAGGGTCCAATAATCGATAACATTAGACACTTTC
Source organism: Pseudotsuga menziesii (assembly GCA_001517045.1). NCBI lineage: Eukaryota > Viridiplantae > Streptophyta > Pinopsida > Pinales > Pinaceae > Pseudotsuga > Pseudotsuga menziesii. Next base: position 244,699 of record LPNX011228538.1, on the reverse strand, counting down.
AAAATTTGAGTCTGATAGTGGAGGACATACCATATGATAAATTTTTATATTTCTTTATTGTAACCTTGAAGGATAACATTCAACATGAGGTACGTCTCTTCGAACCAACATCCTTAAAGAAGGATTTTATGTTGGCAAGGAAGGTTGAAAGTAAAAACATGGCAATGACTACTAAAAGGACCAACTCTAAAACCTATAGAGAAAATAATGTTCCTTCTTCTAACCCACCTCAACCTACAAGGTTGACACGTCACCAAATGGATAAAAGAATAGCAAAAAGTCTATGATTTAATTATGAAAACAAGTATAGTAAGAGACATAAGTGTGGTGAGAAGTAATTCTTCTACATATATTTTGAAGAGGAATAAGAAAAAGATCAAGAACCATATCAAGATGAAGAAATAGAAGAGATTACCCCCAAAGAGATTACTCCCACCATATATTGTCATGTATTCACTGGAGTTAGCACTCCTAAAACTCTTAAGATTAAAGGATATGTCAAAAAGAAAAAGGTAACAATGTTGATTGATTATAGTATATGTCTCATAATTTCATTCACTATAAACTAGCCAAAGTTTTGAATTGCTTTATATGTGCAGCACCCGAGTTTCAAGTACCGATAGCATATTGAGGAACTCTCAATTTCTCAAAGAAATTCCATAATATCAATCTTACTATTGGGGAATACGTATTAAATAGTCTAATGATTACTATTCCAATGGGTGGTGTTGATTTTATCTTAGGGGTTCAATGGATACAATCATTGGGAACAACGACTTTTAATTTTCATGAAATTTTCCTAGGAAGGAAAATAATTTGAATTGAGGGGTGTCATAGGGAAACCAAGCACGGTGATAAGATCCAATGGAATGAAAAAAATTGTTGAAAAAGGGAAATCGAGGTGTAACTACAAAATTATTCTCACTAGAGGTTCAAACATCTAAGCCTCCTATTCACCTAGATCTCTAAAGGGTCATTGATAATAATTCCAAGGTATTTGAATATATTCCAAAAGGTATCCCACCAGGTTCGATATTGTTATCAGATTTTTCATTTGATTCTAGGGAGTGTTCCTCCTGACATCAGACCTTATAGTTACTCATATGGTCATATGGCTAGAAGAGATAAATTGAGCATATGGTTGAAGAATTAATGTTAGAGGTTGGTATAATTAGGCTAAGACAAGGTTCTTACTCTCCACTAGTGGTAGAGGTACATAAGAAGGAGGGATCATGGTGTATGTGTTAAGATTATAGAGAGCTAAAAAGCTCACCATTTAAGATAAGTTTCCCATTTTTGTCATTGATGAATTGCTAGATGAACTAAATGGAGAAGTTTACTTCACAAAGTTGGATTTGTTCAAGGTATCATCATATTAGACTAAAGGAAGAAGACATCTCACAAAAAACATTCAGAACTCATGAAGGTCATTATGAATTTATGGTTGTTCCTTTTGGCCTTACAAATGCACCTTCCCCATTTCAAGGTTTGGTGAATTCCGTTTTCAAGGTAGACCCTAAAAAAATTAAATCCATGATGGACTAGATGATTCCCAAAACCTTGTAGAATATTAAAGTATTCTTATGTTTGACTGGGTACTACCCAAAGTTTGTTCGGAACCATGGAAGAATAACAACACCTATGATAGCATTATTGAAGAAGGATTCATTCTCTTGGACTCCAAAGGAAACTCAATATTTTAAAAAACACAAAGAGGAAATGTGCAAAGCCCCTCTATTGACCACACCAAACGTCACAAAAACCTTTCTTTTGGAATGTGATTCCTTGGGAAAAGGGATTGGTGTTGTTCTAATGCAAGAAGGAAGGCCCCTAGATTTTGGAAGTATGCCAATTAGGAGAAAGAACTTACACAAGACCATTTATGAGAAGGAAATGCTAGCAATACTACATGCACTTAAAAAATGCCATCCTAACCTAATAGGTGAGCACTTCAAGGTCAAATCAAATCATGATAGTATTAAATACTTCTTGGAACATAGACTCTCTTTAGAAGAAAAACAAAAATGGGTAACCGAGATGTTGGGATATGACTTTTAAATCATCTATAATAAAAAGGGAAACAAAATATGGTGGTAGATACACTCTCAAGAAAAGATGAGGATGTTGAGGCATCACTCTGTGTTATTTCTATTATACAACCTGATTGGATAATAGAAGAAAAGGAAGAATGACATATTAGTGTGAACGATCATTCAAAGGCAGCAAAAGAATCCTAGTGTATATCATATACTTTTATGTGGAGAAATGATTCACTATGCTATAAGGATCACTTATATATATATATATATATATATATATTGGTGCATCCTAAATCCTAGTAAGGGTAACATATATTGGTGCATGACCATAGCAAACATGGCCACACGTTTTACACTCATGAGCCGTGCATGAGCCTCAATCATGGGATAATGATATGTTGATCTAATGCCACTACTAGATGGTCCTACACCATTGGTAGGTGATGGTTGTACCCCACCAGAGAGAGATGGCCCTTCCTAGTCCATAAACTCAATAACAATGCTATGGAAAACAATTGCTTATTCTAGACTTATAAATGACTTTTGTTTCTGTGAATCAATTGATATGAAGGAGGGACATATGGCCTGGTTAACTACCTCCCAGGTGGAGGTATTGGGTGATTGGAATATAGAATCTTGGCGTTGGGAAAATTTTGAGGCATCCCCAAACCAATTCCTTGGAAATCCAAAATATTGAAATAGTTTACGCGTTTTCCCAACACAAACTTGGCATACATATTTTGAAGGAAATATAAAATAAGTTCCTTTCTTTTGTGGGGTGGCACATCAAAAACCATTTACCACCGTTCCATCCAATTCTATTGGAACAGTGGATATGTGCACCACTCAATAGAAATGTGGGTTGTATCTATGCTTGTGATTTAACTCATTTTGGGATCTCTAAGCAATGAGAATATGTTCTCCTTTATGATATTTATATTTTTTATGGCATTGGACTCTAGCAATCCATTAGTATATTGATTTCTTTACCTTTCTCTATATAATGATATGTCATATAAAAAACCATTGGATTGCATAATGGTATCTAAAATTTCATCTAGAGTATGTACAACTAAGTAGTAGAGTTGGTCTCCACCCCTCCATGTGACACCATTCTTTCTAAGCATCTGATCCGCACTTGGATCCATCCTTGCCACTACAATTAAAAATTTTAAAAACAAATCATTAGAAACATATACATGGTATATGGTATAATGACATCTTTTAAACATGAAAAATGTAAAACTAGTGTAACAAATAATGACATGAGTGATTAAATTTTAAAATTTAAAATTGAACGATTACACTAGAGAATCAACATAAAAAGTTTCCATGTTAAATTTATGTCAAACCTATATTAAATTTTTTCCATGTTAAATCAAGGGTAAGAGAATGAAATAATTGCATGGCTTTGCATTCCAAGGAATTGTATCCTCACTCAAGGCATGATTCAAGGCCCAAATCTAGGGTATTACACCTTGATACATGTGCCCATAAGGGAAATTGATCATGAATGCATGCATGCACACTAAGTTAATTCTCTCAATGGAATAATTGGCACAAGAGTAACATAAGGGTATAATTGTATGGATTATTGCATAAAGGAAGGATCATATGGTAAAGAAATTCTTGTAGCTGGAAATGAAAATGGAATTTCCCTATTTAGTGGCCATCTTTAAGGGGTATGGGCCATAAAGCTTTCTTAGGACACTGAGGTAACTCATGTAGATGGAATCACTAGATAAAAACTATAATAAAAATGTAATTCTATGGTTTGGTGCATTAAGGAAGGGTATTCTAACCTAATGAATTGTTCAAGGATTCAATCTAGGGATTTTCACCTTCATGCATCCAACAATAAGGTAAATTTTTTCAGGAGCCCAACCCGACATAATAAGACATGCACACTTGATGAAAACAAAGTTAAATAGTAGGATTACAGATTGAATTAGGGGTTTGGGGCCTTGAGGGAGAGTATCCTTGCCTAAAAAATGCACTTTGAGCCACCCATGTATAAAGGAAATTAACTGTCAACATTACTCTTCACAATGAGAGGGGGCCTCTCGATGATTGTTTTGTCCCAAGAGTGGATATTTTCCCTAATGGTTCCCTTTTTTGGATGCAATTATGTAGGATAAATTTCCAATTGTCATGCCCTTTCACTGTGTGGATAACCCATTTGGAACAAAGGGCTTCAGTTTTCCTAAGATACCCAATCATTTGGAAGACTCATGAATATTTAAACAAATCTCCTGGTTTACCCAATGAAAACTATTTATTCCTTGCAGACTTGCCTACAAAAAATCCCCCAATAACTTCTCCATTTGATGTTGTTGTCGGAGAAACCACAGTATCAAAATGACCGAGTCAACGTTTCGGATCAATATCAGGATCCATCTTCAGGACAAAGTCGAATGTGAAGAGAGTGAGAATCAATGATAAATACCGGAACAGGTAGAAGAGGTCTAAGGTCGGCTACGGAGGCTAGGGTTTGCTAGGTTAAAGTTTTTAATTTTATTTTAAAATCAAGAAAGTACGGAAAAAAGAAAATGTTTATATTGTTAAATTTTTTCTATAACGGCTAAATTAAGACAATAGAAACTTGATCAGATAATCTAATACTTATTATTAATAAATTTTTATTATTAATCAATTTTAATATGATTATTAATGTGCCTTACTTTGGGGAAATTTATAATTTTCTCATATTTAATTTTAATTTTCTCATAAAAAAGAATAAAAAAAAGAATAAAATTAATAAATTTCCTAGGTCTAGACATATATTTAATCATTTAAATGAAATTTATTAATAATAAAGATTTATCAATATTACTAAATAGACATTGTGAAATTTGTAATAAGAATTGAAATTGACCATATTCATTTAAATAAAATTTGTTAATAATAAATTTGGCAATAATAATTAATAGATTAAATTTGTAAAAATAATTAAGATTGACCATCATTTAAAACTTAGGTTTTTAAAATAAATGAAAATCAACATTAACCTATAAAATTCTTTTTAAAACCTTAGGAATTTTAAGGTAATATTAAAAATCTACTTTTTGACCTTTAGACCCTTAGAATTCCTTAAATTAACCTCATTGATTGCATTCACATTTCATTAAAATTAGGAATTAAAATTAAAATTAAAATTAAATATGAGAAAATTATAAATTTCCCCAAAGTAAGGCACATTAATAATCATATTAAAATTGATTAATAATAAAAATTTATTAATAATAAGTATTAGATTATCTAATCAAGTTTCTATTGTCTTAATTTAGCCGTTATAGAAAAAATTTAACAATATAAACGTTTTCTTTTTTCCGTACTTTCTTGATTTTAAAATAAAATTAAAAGTTTTAACCTAGCAAACCCTAGCCTCCGTAGCCGACCTTAGACCTCTTCTACCTAGTTCCGGTATTTATCATTGATTCTCACTCTCTTCACATTCGACTTTGTCCTGAAGATGGATCCTGATATGGATCCGAAACGTCGACTCGGTCATTTCGATACTGTGGTTTCTCCGACAACAACATCAACAACTAACCACCACAGAAATTTGGCAACAGAAACTTCTCCATTTGTTGATGCCATACAATAGATGGAAACTAGAATTTTTTAACAAATATAAAAAAGGGTTGTAAGTGGTAGAGGATGAATAATCCACTTGTTAACCTTATTGGATATGCATTGCAACACAATCACCCATAAAAGCCTAGGAGAGGTTTGGAAAGCAAATGGGATGCACATAAACTTAGAAATTCTCCTAGGCTTTATCCAAGACCAAACCTACATTATGATTTAATTGGGGATAACATCTTGAGCCAAATTGTAGCATTGAATATTAGCCATTGGAATTTGGACCAAGAGGCCCCGTTGAATATTTGAATGTATTCCATGGTGATGCTCAACACCTTCTATTCTTAAAATATGGCAAGGAAGCAATCATTGATAAAATGTATATTAACCAATTAAGTGTCATTGGGGATAGGGAGAGGGATACATTTGATCAAACATCATAAAGTGCGATGATGAAGGAGATATCTCAAAGCTTCAACCACAAGCACATAGAGGGACATGACCAAGGAAAATACTTTCCAAATTAATTGAAACAAACATGGTTTCCTTAGATTTTGCTTGATTAATTGAGTGATAGGCCCTCATGAGAATAGATTTTTCACCATGTGCACATAAAATTTTCCAATCCTTAGGGCGTTAAATGTGAATCTAGAATAAAGGGCTAGTCTACTCATCATAAGATTTTTCAAAGTTGAGTTTAATAACCAATTCCCTAAGCCCCGAGTATGTGTCCTAATATCTCATGTCTTCCTAAACTAATACCACATTATCCATTATGAACATATCTTGAATGAACCTAATTTGTTCAAGTCCTATAATATAAGGAAAGAGGTGTCACAATTGCAAGGCTAAGGCCTCACTAAAATATTATAGGTTACATTTAGAAATATTATGGGTCTCCAGCTAGAGATGAGCTCATAGTATCCTACAGGGAGTGAGATAACTAGACCTTTGTTAATGAGAGAGAGAAAATACTTTTTCCAAATTTCTTACATTAAGAATATTAGTTAGTTAACAAGTGGCTTTGAAAAATCCAAAAAGGTATCCATTTAACCTTGGGGAGTTGTTTCTTGTGATTGTTGTGAAGACATTGGTCAACTCTAGTAAGGGCAACTTTTGGTTACAAATATTCCACAAATACTTTTTAAGCGACAAGGTTTGTGCAAGTTTTCATGGCCCAACTATGCAAGTTTCTCGAAGTAAAAGTTAATGCTCCACGAATTCAATGGCTTCTTGTTTGGAAATCCTTTTAGCTAGGGTTTTCAAGGTTTCACTCCTATTAGAATCCTCTTCATTTACCAAATCATTGAAGAATGATTTAGTGGAACAACCCCCAAAGTTGAGAAAATAAGGAAATATCGAGTTTTGACTCCCTTGACCTATTGTATTTACTTCACTTTCATAACATACCCTATTTTGGTTGGAATTGAGCACGAATTGAGGTAATTAATTGGTTGGTTATTCATCTATTTAGTGACAAATTGATAGAAGAGATTGGTTGAATCACCTCTTGCAATCCAAAATGATTGTTGAATCACCTATGAGTTGTAATTGCGCATTCCTTCTCCTTCTTTTTCTGGCTGGAGCTGTCAAACCCGTCGTTGTCAAAGAAATGGATGGTCATGGACCCATTTTTTGGCTTTATACCATGTTCTACAAATCACGCATGCATTTTTTCTCTACAAATTGCACACACATTTTTTCTCTACAAATCATGCACACTTGTTTTCTCTACAAAGCACTTGTGCATGCATTTATTTCTTCCCATCTTGAGTGTCAATTGATGTAACATGCTAAGGCCCCTCCTAAGCTAGTGCTAAAGAATGCACATGCATTTTGTTTTTTCAAATCAAAAGTTGGTTTTGCAAAATTACAATTGCATCTAAAAGGTCCCTCAATTTCATGTAAGCGCCAATGAGTGTATGGGGTTGGTGGATGAGAGATGGGGGGAGTAATAAATGTATCAAGTAGGTGGTTGGGAGATGGGGGGAGTAATAAAGTGAAAAATACATGTTATAGATGCCTTCTATTGTCGATGACCTTACCTCCCAAGTAAATATGTTTGTTCATGAATTCATTTTGGCTTCACTCCTTATGACTATATCAAGTTTTTCCTTTTGGCCTCAATGCTTATCATTGTATCAAGTTTCTCATGGATAAGGATAAGCAAAGCAAATGCTTTGAACATTTAGCTTTCGAGTGCTAATCGAGAAATTGATATGATAATTATAAGGAGTAATTTCCATGCCATAGCTCATATATAGAGCACTCTCTTGAGTGGCATGTACCCTTATGAGAGAGTATCCCTCTTCAATAGCATATCTCTATGACAAATTGTCTTTCCACATTGTTTATTTTGGGTGGGAAATCCCTATATCAACTAGATCCTATTCCTCTTTGCCATGTTGGATTGGATGAGATAAAAAGAATTCAAAAGTGCACCTCTTGCAAGGTTTTTTAAATGTAAATTTTATTTAAAAAAATCCTAATCAATCTAAAAAAAGATCAAACTTAATCTTTGATTGCATCCAAAGTTAGCCTAGTATGGGGGAGATGTTATCACATAACATAACTTAACCCCTAAATTTATGGGCATTACAAAAAGGAGATGTTGTCACTTAACATAACTTAACACCTAACTTTATGCACATTGCAAAATGTAAAAAGTATTTAAAAAAATTATATGTTAAACCTATATTTACCAAGCACCCAAAGGATCATAATTTTTGACATATAAATTATTTTTAAACATGTTAAAAATTTTAAAATAAAAAATTTACACCTCAAAAAATTGAATCCCTTTTAGTGATGACTAGATCCAAAATTAAAATAAATCTATAGTATTATTTAACTAAATTGCAACATTAATACTTTTTAAAATACCACCATACAACCCACATAACTTGTCGGCTTCTGTGATATATATATATATAACCACCACCCTGATTGAAACTCTAAGAAGCAAAGGTGAGAGAAGATTATAAAGACGACGCCGATATATATATAACTGTATTCAAGAATTGAAAAACTTTGCATGTTTTACGTGCGATGATCGATCGAATGTGCACTTCGTCAAGGAACTAGAGATTCATTCCAGCGAAATTAGCTCTAGCAGAACAGACAGACATGCCTGCAAAAAGAGATGCCACGCTCGATATGCAGGACAGAAAAATGAAGAAGCAGAAGCAGGGAAACAAGTTCCCACAAGGTCTAGGTAGACCGGTCGAATCCTATAATATATCTATTCCTCAACAAAATCCTCCTTTTTATAACAATCACTCATACGGACCATGGCAAATGGAGGCACCTGGAGGTGCAGCAGTAGTTCCCCCTGACTATAACGCTTCGGAACCCTTTAGTTTTCCGGCGAATGGACCGATGAATCCGAACGGACTGTCATGGTTTCCCTGGCAGCCCAACAATGTGGTGCCCTTTCCGGCTGCAAATAACCTGAATATTGTACCACAAGGTGCTCCAAATGCAAATACGGGCCTCCAACGTCAGACTGGAGGGCGTTCTCGAAATCAGAGGGCGCCCACGAGAACCGAGCAGAACGACTACGCGCAGCATTTTGTTGACACGGGCGCCCGGCCACAGAACTTTATCAGAAATGCAGATATGTCCGTGGTGGTAGAGGAGTACCCTCAGCTTAAGGAACTCATTCAAATAAAGGACGAGCTCAATGCGCAACGGTCCTTCAATCCTGTTTACTTGAAATGTGATCTGCGTGAGACGGTGCTTTCGCAGGAGCTCTTCGGGACCATATTCGATGCGATTCTCATAGATCCACCCATGGAGGAGTATGTTCGTAGAGCTCCGGGCGTTCTGGATCCCGATGACTACTGGACTTGGGAAGAAATCAGGAACCTACGAATCGAGGTAATGACATAATGGATTTTGCTGTTGCATATAGGGTTTGTCATGTTAGGGTTTCTATATTTGAACATATTGAAGTTAAACATGTCATAAATATGATGTCACAATGCGGTGTTACAAGGATACATCTCATTTTTCAAAGTATGAATTCTGAGAACTGAGAATTATGCATGTTGGTTCCGCTGTTCTTGCATGGGCAAGTATTTTATACATTTTGGTATGTTACCTCTACAAATGTAGGGCACCCACATGAAGGTTATATCAGAAAGTTAAATGGCTTTCAAAATAACTAAAAATATCTGTGATGCTTGTTTTATGAATGAGTTTCTTCAGGATTCTCCATTGGTTTCTGAATGAGTTTCTTCAGGAGTCTCCATTGGTTTCTAAATAAGATTCTTCAGGATTCTCCATTGTTTTCTAATGAGCAGAATTCAGGATTCTCCACAGTGGTTGTTTTCAGAATGAGCTTCTTGAGGATTATTCACAGTGGCCATTTTAACATGTCAATGTTTCAAAGATTCATCTTCAGGACTTGTTAGTCTTGAGGATTGAATCCTGCTAAAATGGTCACTGTGGAGCATTCTGAAGAAGCTCATTCAGATAACTTAAAATAATAAAACTAGACATTTTTTATTTGAATTTTTTCTGCGCTTAGCTTCTCAATGAAAATTTGAATTTGTTTTTGTCTTTTTACAAACTTGGAAACTGCTGTTTGATCAATTTTTCTTGCTTTCAGGATATTGCAGATAATCATTCCTTTGTTTTTCTTTGGGTTGGCTCTGCCGAAGGTCTTGAAGAGGGTCGTCGTTGTTTCAAGAAGGTAAAAACTTATAATGCTTAGATTACTAATTATTCTTTGTTGTCTCAAATTAATCTTGTAAACATATAAATGGTTTTTGAAAGCATGTATCATATATTTTGTTATTGAATTTCATACATGTGATTTCCATTCTTGACTCCATTCTTGACTTAATCCAGTGGGTTAATCCAGTGGGGATTTCGAAGAGTTGACGATATTTGTTGGCTAAAGACAAACCATGAAAATAGAGATGCGTCTGAGTCTGTTAATAATGACAGAGGAGCTTTGTTCAAACGCAGTAAAGTAAGTGGCTTTCCTTGTTGCTCTTGGCCAAAGTTAAATCTTCAATTTTTATTAATTTTAAAAGATTGTGACTCATATGAATCTATGAAACATGAACGCAGGAGCATTGTTTGATGGGTATAAAAAACAATATCCCAGCACATCTTATGCATCCAAACATCGATGTAGATATAATTGTGTCTGAAGAACCTCCATATGGTTTGTATTTTTATCATCAAAAAGCTTAATTGGTTTTTCTCTCTTCTTTAATGAATGAAACTGATCAGATTGTTTGTAATTTTATTAGGATCAACTCAAAAGCCCGAGTATCTTTATCGTGTAATTGAACATCTTATCCAAGGTCGAAGACTAATTGAACTTTTTGGTGGAGATCATAATCTTCAACCAGGATGGCTTACTGTAGGGAATGGGCTCTCTTCTTCCAATTTCAGTAAGGAGGTAAATGTATGTTTGCATTTCAACATATAAATTTCTACTACTTTAATGTTCATTGATTCTTTAAATGTACACCTTCATTTCCAAGTTTAAATTTTGCTTACATATTATCCATATAAATGAAATGTGTATTAATTCAAACATTGTTTGCACTGTGGTTTATATGCAGTCTTATGTAAAGAATTTTGCAGATGCAGAAGGAAATGTATGGGAAGGAGGTTATGGATGCACTGTGCCACCTAATGCCCCTCACCTTATTGGCACAACACAAAGGATTGAAGAACTTCGTCCCAAAAGTCCATCAAAAGATTGAAGAACTCCGTCTCAGAAGTCCACCAATGGTATAACAACACTTCAAAAAGGACATCTACACTTCACATAGAAATATGTACAAAAGAACATTGTGAACATGAGTTTGCATTGTGAAAATGCCTTACTCTCAGTTTTGTGACACATAGTTTTGAGATATACATTTGTTTGTCATGAGTTTAATCCTTGAATTCTTATCATTATTTTTTATATTTATGGTTATCTTTATTTTAAAATTAAGTTGATTATATATATATATATTGATTTTTTTTTACAAATGATTTATTTCAAAGTGTAAACATTTTGTTCAACTTTTCAACAAATAAAAAATGTGGTTCATTATACCAAAAATAAATAGTTATTAAATTTTAAATAAATAAAATAAAAATTAATATGAAAAAAAATATTATAATAAATTAAAGATAAAAAAGAGGAATAACATTTAAATATATAAATGCACAAACCAATTATAACACATTAAAAATATGAAGAGAAATAACATTTAAATACATAAAATGCATAAATCAATTTAAAAAATGCATAAATTAATTAAAAAAAAAGAAAAAAAATGAGGAGAAGAAAAGATTCAAAGGTTAATAGATATTTATGTCACATTTATGTGCTCCCAATTTCTTTGATCCTATGAATTTGTTGTTTTGGTTGACCCTACAAAACCCTTGACCAAAAGTTGATATTCACTTTCAATGGAGTTAAGATTACAAAATCTAAATAAAGGGCCGTTTCAGGTTGAAAAATTTAGAAAATGCATGCATTTTTTTTATTAATGCAAATACATTAATAAAAAAAATACTTTTCTCTTCAACTATGTGTTATATTTATTGTTAAGAATTTCTAGATTGCTTCTTGTATTTGTATTTGTATTCTAAACCAAGTTGGAAGATACATTATTACAGGAGAAATCTAACTAGCATGAGGACAAAGAACTTTAGGTTCACCCATTCATTTGTTTATGTTTTTTAAATTCTTCAAAGTAAAATAAATATTTTTTTCTTGTTAAAATGGAGCATAAACTTGGTTTTTCGTGGATCTTGTACATGAAAAAAGCCTAAACCCTTCATCACCTAATGAGAAAAGACCCAACCCTAACCTCCAACCATTAGGTGTAGATGCAAACACCAAAAATGGCAGTGGCGTAAATAGCCCTCGCACCTTTGAACCGCTACATCATTTGAGACCATTATATCTTCCATTGCCAATGTATAAGGGTAATTATCTATTATTTTTTAATGCATGGCTAGGATGATTAAATTCTAGAGGACGCGGTTAGATAGAAACAAGGTAAGAGATTTACGATTTCAAAATAAGATATCATGACCTTGTCCATTAACAATAGAGCCACTTTACACCCTCTTGTGGCAAAGACATGTATTTGCATAGACTCGAGAACATACCAATCATTTCTAGATGGAGTGATGGAGTGTTAGACATGACCGAGATAGTGTACAATTAAATAATAGAGAGGGACGGGTTGGGCCTTGAGGCTATGCAATGGAGTCTATTCAAAGAGTTCGTATGGATATACTAAGAGTTATAATTGTAGTTCATGTGATCCTCATCAATGCTTGATTGCATGAAAAAAAATTATGGGTCGATTGAGGCTCTGCAAAGAATAATTTCATGGATGAGGTTAGTATGAATGAGAGACAATAAGGTCCCTAAGGTCCCTTTGTTAAAGTTGAAAAGCATAAAAGGAAAATAAATAACAATAGAAGTAAATCTAATTCAAAGTACAAAGAAAAAAAAATAAGATAACCCACTAGGAGAGTTGAAACCTTTCTTATACTCAACAATATTTCTTTAGATCAAAATTGTCTATTAAGAGACAAGTCACCACAGAAACAACGGAGAAACCTAAGAGAGAATAAATTCAATTACTATAGGTTTAGTCAACTATAGTAGCAATCAAGGTAACCCAGTCAACAAGAAAGGAAATCTCAAGTACTGGAGTAGCATACCATGAAACAACAACCAATAAAATATCAGGTAATGATGCCATTCCACACAAACCAAAGCTCAGTTTGTTGACCATAGAAATCCCATGTATTTATTGAGCAGGTTGTGAATTGTTTAGGGCTTATAAAAGAAACTATAACCCTCTTTGAGTGGACTAAGATCGTTGTTGCATTGTTTGAGTGTTTGGGTCTTCTTGAAGTGAACTGTAAGGAAACCCCAATCACTGGAGCAGTAGACCCAGAAACAACCATCAATAAAATATCATGTAATGATGACATTTCACACACAAACCAGAACTCAGTTTGTGGCCCATACAAAGCCCATGGATTTCTTACAGCTTAGGTGCTCCCATGGATTTCTTACAGTTTGTGGCCCATACAAAGCCCATGGATTTCATACTCCTCTTGAACTTTATGTTGGCCTTTACCCATAGGGACTCCCTTGTATATATCAAGTTCTAATTGCATTTCATGAGTTTTGCTTTCCTTATTGAGCCTTAAGTCATCTCCCTGATTCAGAGTTATAAGCCATATAGACCGAGCTTGTCTCATGTCTAGCCAAGTAGAGCCTTTTACATATCCTTTGCATCTTGATCACCCCTTTACCAGGAGGAGACCTTCCCTCGAGTGTCATTATCATGCACATGTTTCCTTGCATTAAGCATAGGTATGTTCCACTGCTTGGAACTAGTCTTCCTTTTTCTAACACTTGTCTCCTCCTAGATATGTACTATAAAGCACTTTTATTCTTTCTCAGGATTTTGAAAATATCTGAAAATGTCCAAAAAAAAATCAAAAAACATAAAAAGACGGATGGGAAAAAATGTTATCTTTGGCAGCAATCGAGTCGCTACGCCTTCGAACAGATCACTATATATCACATTCATTGGTTGGGTTATTAGTTTGAATTTAGGAGTTGCACTCGTTACTTTGAGTTTATCTCCACCGACTGGTTACGCTTCCAGTCCTCATGGAGCCTCTATTGATGCATCATGTGTCACAGAGATGTCCCAGTTTGCATATCGATTCCATGCGGCCTACCTTCAGTCACCACTTCCCTTATTCTCTTGTTCGAAGGAATTCAAAGCCTGAGTCGGCCATTCCTCAGTTATCTTGAATTTGCATGTTGACCATTCCCGGTACTATTACTAGTTCGTGCACATCTTGTTCGTTGAGTTCTTCCACATTATACAGTGTTGTTGAGTACCTCGTGTTGGTTGATGGGGGATTCCTTAATCCCCTCCTTCTAGTGGATTCCATTCCATCGACATTAGATCATTTATTCTAGAATAGGATTCTAGAGTCATTTGAGTTCCTTGAGACTTACAGTCATCAGTGGTAGGTTCTCTCACCATCGACAGTTTTGGGAATACATCAATGTCCCTTGATCAATGGATTCTTCCAAGTGTTTGACCTCAAAACATATATTCACACTTGTTAGATTGCACTTTTTACCTTGATTCCCATTTTCATTATCGGTGGGTTATCTCACGTCTATTAACGGTATACATCAATGACCGGTAATCAAATAATGGACTACTATGTTCGACCTCGACTCATATATTCACATATTAGGACATGTACTTGTAGCAGTTTGTGTAGAATACCTTCCATCTTGGTGGCATTCCATATATGCTACCTCCTTGATCATGCCAGTATTCATGAGATTTTAGCTCTCATGATCATGATTGCAATTTTTCCAGTGTATAACAGATATCTTCATCCATTATGGAGATCTTGATCCATTGTATATTGTATGTGGAGATGACCACACATGAAACTTTGTATATCATGCCTATTCATGACCATTGTATTCTTATGTATCTAGGACTGCTATATGTATTTACAGTCACATGCAGAGAATTATCATTGTATTGTACTGATGAGTGGTTGGTTCTTCCACCTGGGTCTTCATTACTCCACATATGGGATGGATTTTATGATGTATTTCGTCCATCATGTTACCCCTCCGATCTCACACATTAGGGGGCATCTATTATAGTTGATTTTACCGCATCGAGTAGATCTAAAACAATGCAACAGAGATATTAGTCCACTTAAGTCTGAAATTGTGACCAAGAAACAACAATCCATAAAATATCAGGTAATGATGACATTCCACACACAAACGAGAGCTAAATTTGTAGCCCATACAAATCCCATGGATTTCTTGAGCAGGCTATGAGTTGTTTGGGACTGCTAAAAGAAACAATAACCCTGTTTGAGTGGACTAAGATCACGTCTACATTGTTTGAGCGTTTGGGTCTGCTTGCAGTGAACAGTAAGGAAACCCCAATTATTGGAGCATCAGACCCAGAAACAACAGTCCATAAAATATCAGGTAATGATGACATTCCATAGACAAACCAGATCTCAGTTTGTAGCCCATACAAATCCTGTGTCTTTCTTACATCTTAGCACACTTAAATAATGCAACACATATATTAGTCCACTCAAGTTTGAACCATGATCTCCTAAGATGGGTTGTGAACTTCTTGACTTTGGTTCCCTGTTGCCTCAGAATTATACCAGGTAAAATACCCTTCTCGTCAACTTAGCTCTTACTGCTAAATTTCCTGTACAATACTTTTGCTTCATTACAGAATTGTAATTTATCGATTTACATATTAGTATTAACTTCGTTCTATGTGTATTTTATTAAGTCTTATTAATACTTATGTTTTCTATTTGCATGTTATTCTCTTGGATTAAGGACAGACCCTTGATTTTTATGAGATTTAATTGTTTTAACATGGCATATTACATATGCCATGTTTACTAAGCATAAGCTTAGGGCTTAATTGTATTGTATTATGTTATGGCTTAAAACCTAATATTTACATGGTATGTTTACAATATAAGGCTTGTGGCTTGTCTTGATACTAGCGCAGACCAATCCTTATCTATGCACTAAACCTATACATTGTAATATATATTAAGCCTTGTTTTAACATAAGCGTTGTAATGTTACATGGTGATATCAATAGGGTGGAGAATATAACATATGGTTGCACCATATGTTAGTAGGGTTTAAGCTTTGCAAGAGGAATGGAGGCCACGATTATGCAACGAGACTTTAACTATGGAGAGTGGGTTTGGTATTTCAATAATGGACACCAACTGGTGCATTTAAAGTTCTTGGAAATCATGGCAGCCCTAACCTTAGGGCTTGGCTCACAATGGGTTTGTCATTTGCAATGTTTGAGTTGGGGTTTGGTATTGCTCTACGCATGGGAAAATGGAGGCGACCTCCATGGCCATGAAGGTAAGAACGTGTTTGCTTCACAGCACTTCGATGGTTTAACAATGATGCATTTACATGTTATCCTACTTCTCACCAGGTTTGTGGATGGTTCCAGGTGCTATGGTCTATGGAGAGTGTCGTGGTTCAAAGCTCATCGTTGGTTCCTACATGATGTCAATGGTGTAAGGTAAGCCTTCCAACAAGCCAATGCTTGTCATCTCTCGGCCTGACTGAGTGATGTCTTCATTGTTTGGTTTTGGGGTTTCACTGTGTTGATTTGAATTTGCCTTCGGGCTTGTAAAGAAACAGACTTGGGTTTTAAAGGTATTAAGGCTCTTAAGCCATGGAACGAAACTTTAAGCTATTCAGCTCTGTGTATGCGTTTATGTAAATTGTATTTTTTTGGATTTTGGGCCTTTTTGCCATGGGCTGCACCATTACTTGCAATGGTGCTATAGCCCATTGGAATGCCTATGTAACTTTATTCTCGGCCTTTAATGGCGACTGTGTAGTAGATACTGTGAAATGCAATATTGTGTGTTGTAAATACCCTACGTTTTGATAAAAACGTCATGGGTTTTATGCATACTATGTGTGTGGATTTTATACTGCGTTAATGGTTTACTAAGGTGGTTTTAACACATGCATTCACCTTCATTTGAGTATTTAAATGTGCTGTAATGGTGAACATCGTGGGGTATGTCCATGCCATAAATGGATTGAGCCTGTCCCATTGTGGCTGTGATAGTCTTTGATGTAATTTATTTATTGTTTATATTCCAATGAATAGTTTATGGGATGATTCATTAACAGAGTGGTTTGTTATTAAAATCATACTGTGTAATTTTAGTTTGGCATTGTTGTGGCTTGGGGGTATNTTTATATTCCAATGAATAGTTTATGGGATGATTCATTAACAGAGTGGTTTGTTATTAAAATCATACTGTGTAATTTTAGTTTGGCATTGTTGTGGCTTGGGTGTATGTTGTGCGTAGCATCTATAGGTTATTTATTGTTACGATTTTGTGGGTTTTTTTATATTGTGGATTCTGTAGAAGCCATGGGTTATAAGCCCACGATGGCCTTCGTCGCTGTGACTAGACTGTAAATGAACTCTGTGTGCTAAATTTTGGTCAAGGCTGTGTTGTAGCATAATCACAGTTTTTATTATCAGTATGGTGGTGAGATACAGGGTCTTACGACCTCGCTGTAGCGTGATGGTTTGATTATTGTTTATTTTTAATAGTGCTGATTTAAAACGATGTAACCCACATACTTTAAAGTATAGCATGACCGTAGTGTGGATGCAAACAAAACCCAATAGGGTTCGACTATGTTTGGATGTTAATGTGATGAGTTGTATTTCAATTGATAAAAAGGGGATGGGCTTGTTTTCCCATAGGATTTGATTCCTGTCCCTATTTGTAATACATGGGTTTATAATATGATTGTGATATTGCTTAATTTGTTATGTATAATGTTTGATGAGTTATGTAATTTTGTTTAATGGTTCTACATAAATGAAAATTGGTTGTTTAAGATGGATTAGATAGAACTATGGGTGCTTTATATATATATATATATATATGATCACAGATTTGATATAGGACCACATGGATGGTCACGATGCCTCCTATGTTCATCTAATTCTTATGATGTTTATTTAAATGGGAATGTTTTAGTATTAGTTTATATTTAATAAGTCGAACCTTGGAAGGTCTCTAATGGCTCAAGTTTATTGCATTTAAAATAGATCATGTGATTTATTCTTTAGATTATATTTAGTGTATTTAATAGCTTTAGCTTATAGGACTAATTAAATATCTATTTGCATATTTTTATATATACTTAGCTCTTATAATTAAAACTAAAACAAGCCTCTGCTGATAAATGAAGTATGTCAGCAGAGTCATAAATCCTAGAGAACGTTACTATAATTACTAGGAACCAAACCTAGTTTATGCTTGACATAGTAAATCAATACATGAACTAAAAAACTAGGGGCATAACCCTTGCTAAACATTTATGAATAAATAAAACCTGTAGAAACAATCTGACGAATACACCCTAGGTAAATATGATTTAGGAAAACAACTTACAACTTAGGATTAGTATTAAAATATAGATCCTAGTAGAAATTAACCAACAAATCAATCAGATAGGGTTAGGAAATGCATTATAATCATTTACTTAGCATATCCAGCAATTTATCGAGGAAATAGAATAAATACTCTAGGGTTACAATTTAAGAAATTAAAACCTTAGGAGATATAGTGAGATCAACATTTCTAGGGTTAGAATTATATAATGAACCTTTACATAAAGCAGCCAACATTTATACAAGAAATGAACTTGACCTACTAAGAACTCATACCTGTAATTTTCTAAAGCTCCTTTAATGGCTGAACCTGCACACTTTTAAATAACCAACATTAACAATTTAAGATGGATCTGACCTCTGATTTTAATGACCAAATCACTTGGGAACTACCACATTCCTCCCAACCATGACCCGGAACCGTTCCTTGTTCAAATTCGTATCCCCCCGAGCTGGACTCCAACATGCAAGTAGCTTCGAGCTCCTAAGGTAGGGTTTCCTAACTGGTGTATCAGATCTACATCAATTCTCCTTTTCCTTCCAGGAAATGTTTCTTCAAGAATTTACTTGAGAGAAAACATGCAAAAATGACTCCTCTAATGATATATCAGAACCTCCAAGCCTTTCCTTGGCTTGAGTCTTTATAGACAGACTTTTCAGTCAAAGGGATAGTTAAATCAAGAAACCTTGGTTTCTTGATTTAACCCTTTTCAATTACTGTGGGTAATTATTAGTATTTTAACTTAGGAACTTTCTACTAGTTCCTAGTTGGACTTTCATAGACATTATACTATTTATTAATATTTAATAATAATTAATAATTGATGGAGCTTCTCTTCTTTCTTTCATTTATTTATATTATATATATATATACATACCATGTATAAAATACATAATAATATAACACTTTGTTAACATTTGTCTTTGGGCATCATATACCATGATCCCTAGACGTAATGACACTTCTTCATTAAGGTCAAGTAGGTAGATAGTTTAGGTCTACTAGGCTAGGAAACTCTAAACATCCTTGCATGTTGGATTTCCCTCGTATAACGTGGTAGCTCTTCAATACTTTGATGAGAATACAGAAATTCAAAATTTCATTTAATCACTTGTAAATAAGTATGATGAGATCAATATTTTTCTTCAGTCATTTTCACTCGAAAGTTATTAAATTATTTTCAGTAACCCCTAGCGCTTACCAAATCCCATACTCAACGCTTTAGAAGGGAGTTACAATTCAGTGCAATTCTAGAGCTCCTTGCTCAATACTAGTGCTAGGATGTACTTGTATGATACACCTAGGGATACAATGGCCAAGGATCCGATGCTCCAGATCTTATGCTCAACATCAACATGGAAGGCTCCAGGGCTTATGCCCAACACATCCAATTATCTTTTCATGTGTTCCAGAGCTTCTCGCTCAACACAAAGGTAAGTACTCATTTGCTTCAGAACTTCTTGCTTAACACAAATCATCAATCACTCAAGTGCTCCAGAGCTCTTCTCTCAACACAAAACATCTCATCAATCATGTGCTTCAGGGTCCATGCCCAACACAACAAGAATATACATATATTATCAATAATTTACTTATGCCCAATATATAAAACAAATCATCATGTTCATATGCAGTGGGTTCTTTGACCCAATATAAAAATAAAACATCAAGATAATAATCATAATCAATAGGCACGTGCCTATAAGTGTTAGGTCCAAAATTTGAGATATTACATCCCTCCCCGCTTAAAACAACATCATCCCTGGTGTTCTAGGGACTCGAAATGATATCATCAAACAAGTCAGGGTAAACCTTTCTCATGGTGGCCTCCTTATCCCAAGTAGCCTCATCACCCTCAAAGTGCTTCCAATCCACATTCAATTGGACCATGGTGCAATTTCGAAGCTACAATTCTCTCTTGTCTTGTATATGAGTAGGCTCGAGGGAAAAATCCCCTTCAAGTTCCACCTATAGTAGGGACCAATCAACATGTTTAGTATCATAAACATATTTCTTTAACAAAGATGCATGGAAAACATTGTGGACTATTACATGCACGGGAAATGCTAGTTCATAAGACACTGGTCCTTTTCTTGGCCAATATTTCAAAAGGTCCACAAAATCTAGGTGCTAACTTACCGCACCTACCCTAGCTCAACGAGATTCGTTTGGATTTTACTTTCAAGTAAACATGATCACCTATTCGAAATTCCTTATCTTTTCTTTTTCTATCCGCGTAACTTTTATGGCGGTCCTGTGCTTCTTTAAGGTTCACTTGGACCTTGGTAACCAACTGTTCCAATTCCATCAACAAATCATGCCCTAACATGAGTCGATCCTCCAGGATATCCAAAGTAATCGATGTCCTACACTTTTGTCCATAGAGTACCTCAAAGGGACTCATCTTGGTGGAAGTCTGATAACCATTATTATACACAAACTCTGCGAGGTGCAGGTAATCCTCCCACTTCATGGGATTGTTCATGACATACATTCGGAGCATGTCCTCAACAATTTGGTTTACTGTCTCTGTCTGCCCGTCTGTCTATGGGTGATATGAGTGCTAAACTTCAACTGTGTCTCCAATCCG
Organism: Pseudotsuga menziesii; assembly: GCA_001517045.1. Classification (NCBI taxonomy): domain Eukaryota; kingdom Viridiplantae; phylum Streptophyta; class Pinopsida; order Pinales; family Pinaceae; genus Pseudotsuga; species Pseudotsuga menziesii. The sequence goes on along the minus strand of LPNX011228538.1, from coordinate 223,447 downwards.
GAGAATAAATATCTCCAAAATTTTCCTATAAACTTAACATCTCGATCTGAGATAATTGCCTTGGGTATCCCATGTAATCTAAATATCTCTTTCAAGAAGATATCGACAATGTTCACGGCCTTATAGGTCAACTTCACAGTAATGAAGTGTGTTGCTTTCGACAACTTGTCAATTACAACAAAAATAGAATCATTTTTCTTCTTACTTTTCGGTAAACCGGTGATAAAGTCCATACTAATAACCTCCCACTTCCATTCTGGAATGGGAAACGGCTGCAGTAATCCTGCAGGATGCTGATGCTAAGCTTTGACTAGCTAGAATTCCTGACACTTTGCAATAAACATTGCAATGTCGGCCTTTAACTTAGGCCAAAAAAAGTGTCTCTTAATAGCGGATATCATCTTTTGATATCCCAGGTGCCCTGAGTAGGGTGTTTGATGGAATTCCATGAGGATGCTAGACCGAATGTCCCCTCCTTCTGAAACATACAAGCAATCCTTGGGCCATAGGAGTCTGGATTTGTCTACCTTGTATTCTTTTTGTTGTTGAAACAACCTGTCCTCTTTGACTTTCTTGAGGATCTCTACATAGAAGGGGTCAACTCAGTTGGCCACTCTAATCTTCTCATGCAAATCTACATCAGTTTGACTCAATGTTACCTCATAAATCATATGAGCTCATCGGCTCAAAGCATCGATAACCTTATTCTCTTTGCCCTTAATGTGCTTAAGCTTGAAATGGTACTCGCTGAGGAAATCCAACCATCTGGCTTGCTTTGCATTCAGATCTGGTTGATCGAATAAATACTTCAGACTCATATTGTCTGTCTTCAGAAGGAACTTCCTTCCCATGAGGTAGTGCCTCCAATTCCTCAAAGCATGGATGATGTTTGCTAACTCAAGATCGTGCGTAGGGTAATTCTGCTCATGCTCTTTTAACTTCCACGAATCATTAAAGATCACGTGATCATTTTGCAAGAGGACTCCTCCAAGTCCTTGCTTGCTTGCATCTGTGCAAACAATGAAATCCCCATTGGGATGCACAGTCCATAACACTATTGCGGTCATCAAAAAGCTACTTAAGATTTTGAAAAATTTCTTCACACTTAGTGGTCCATAAGAACTTACTTGCTTTCTTCTGCAAAGCGGTCATGGGGCAAGTGATTCTCGAAACGTTTTCAATGAAATTTCGATAATATTCGGCTAATCCCAAGAATGACCTAATGTTAGTGACACTAGTAGGGGTAGGCCAATCCTTTATGGCTTTAATCTTTTTCGGGTCCACAGCTATCCCTATCTCGGAGATAATGTGACCTAGATAGTGTATCTGCGGTTTGTAAAAATCGCATTTCATAAAGCTGGTGTTCTCTAAACACTTGTAGTACTATGCAAAGGTGTTCTTCGTGTTCTTCTTTATTCTTTGAATAAAGCAGTATGTCGTCTATAAATACTAGGACAAAATTATCCAGATACTTACTGAATATGTTTTTCATCATACACATAAAGTTTGTGGGTGCATTTGTTGTTATATTTTTATCATTCAAGCTAGCATTATGATCTTAGGATCTTTAACTTAGAGAATAACATGCACAGTAATAAAACACAAGAGACAAGAGACACAAATAATTTTCCTCAGGGAAACCATAAAGGAGAAAACCTAGTAATTTCCTCAGAGATAGAATCAGCACCAAAAGTAAAACTTAAAAACAGAAAGATGATCTCCTGACAGCAGCAATCTCTCTCTTGTGCCAGCAACTTCTCCTCTCACTCATGTGCCCCAATTAGTGAGTGTGTATGTGTTATAAATAGAGAGGCTCACTCTCTATTTATATTCTTTCGTTCACTTGAAACCCACTCCAACATGTCGGCCTCACTTAACAATTACTTACTAGAGCCGACATCTCTAGGAGTGTCTAATAACCCTAGTGCCCCACAACTTGTGGGGAATTTTCCTCCTCCGACCAACAAGGAGGGTTATCCTTAACACAATGATGGGGACTATTTCCCCGACTTACAATGACTCACCTAGGGTCGACTTCTCTAGGATAGTCTAATAACCCTAGGGCCCCACAACTGGGAGGAATTTAACCCTTGACCAATAGGAGGGTTACCCACAATGACTTGACATGACTTATTACATTATAGAAACTCCCGATAGGAACATTGAGGCATGACATGACTCAAATACATTACAGAAACATCCTGGAATAAACATTAGGTTACAATACATAATAAATACAAGTGAATACATTTTGAAGTTACAATTACATCAACATTCGTCAACCCGAACGACATCACTACAAACTCGTAGTGCTCGTCCCTTGTACGAAAGGTGGTTTTGTGAATATCCTCATTGCGAATCTGTACCTGATGGTATTTGGATTGCGGGTCAATCTATGAAAGGATTCTGGCTCCTCCCACCTGATCGAACAAGTCATCGATCCTGGGGAGTGGCTAACAATTCTTGATAGTTATTTTGTTCAACTGACAGTAATCGATTCACATCCACATCGTACAGTCTTTCTTCTTTACGAACAATATCATTGCTACCCAATGGGATACAATGGGTTGGATATATCCTTTCTCTATCAACTCCCGCAATTGTAGTTTGAGTTCCACCCACTCAGGTGCACTCATGCAGTAAGGGGCTTTGGAGGCCAGAACTGATCCTTGGTTCAATTCGATGGAAAATTCTAGGTCTCGTTTCGGAGGTAGTCCGGGGATTTCCTTGGGAAACACATCCTTGAATTATTCAAGAATGAGGAATTCTTCTATGTGTTGTTCCCTATCCAACTCTATGTCTCAGATGTTTACTGCAAACAACTTGCAGCCTTTCCTAACGCATTTCTTTGCTTGTAAGTCAGATATTTGTCTTACAAAAACTTTCTTTGGAATTCCCTAAAACTTCACTTGGTTCCCTAGGCTATCAGTACACAAGATAGACTTTTTCAAACAATCAAGCAAGACATGGTGTTGTTCTAGACAGTCCATGTTGATAATGTTAGAATTTCATCATTAAGCTAGCATTATATTTGGATCTTTACTGAGAGAATAACAAGCACAACAATCAAACACAAGAGACAATGAACACAGTGTTTATCCTCGGGGAAACCATAAATGGTGAAAACCCCCCAACTTCCTCAGACATAGAATCAGCACCAAAATAGAAAAGCCCCAAAACAGTAAGTGATCTCTCGATAGTAGTAACCTTCTTCTTGTCTGGCCCCAGTGTCTTCTCCTTCCTCAACTATGTGCTACACTTGAGTTTGTATGAGTTGTGTGATAAATAGAGACTCCAGTTCTCTATTTATACTAATCCTGACATGACTAAAAACCTACCAGGGCCGACCTCTACTAGGAGAGTCTAATAACCCTAGTGCCCCGAAACTGCGGGGACTTTAACCCTTAGACAATCGGAGGGTTACCCACAATGACTTGACATGACTTGTTTACATGATAGACTTCCCAATAGGAACATCGGGGCATGACATAACTCAAGTACATCCTGGAATAAACAACGGTTTATAATATATTAGAAATACAAGTGAAATACATTCTGAAGTTACATATACATCAACACTCCCTCTTAACTAGGAAGGTATTCTTTCGACACAATTTTCAGCACAAGTCTTCTTCTCTGTATATTCTGGATCATCATAGAGTCCTCGTCATCTTCAAGTCTTCTTCATCTTCAAGTCATCTTCATCTTTAAGTCATCTTCATCTTCAAGTCACCTTCATCATCAGATTTGAATCATCACTCGGTCTGGATCATCACTGGGCATCATCACTAGATCTGGATCATCACTTGATCTGGATCATTTCTGCTGGATCATCATCACTGGATCTAGATCATCATCACTCGATCTGGATCATCACTGGGCATCATCATAGGTGTTATATCTTGATTCTTCTCATCATAGGAACCTCTACAGAGCCAGCCCTTTTTCATACTGGATGTATCATCTCAGAGCTAGTCCTTTTTCATACTAGATGAGGCATCACAGAGCTGGTCCTTTTTCATACCAGATGAGGCATCACAGAGCTGGTCCTTTTTCATACCAGATGTGGCAGCTACTCAGAGCTAGTCCTTTTTCATACTAGATGAGTCTTCTCAGAGCTAGTCCTTTTTCATACTAGATGAGGAATCACAGAGCTGGTCCTTTTTTCATACCAGATGAGGCATCACAGAGCTAGTCCTTTTTCATACCAGATGTGGCAGCTACTCAGAGCTAGTCCTTTTCATACTAGATGAGTCTTCTCAGAGCTAGTCCTTCTTCATACTAGATGAGGCATCACAGAGCTAGTCCTTTTTCATACCAGATGTGGCATCAAAGAGCTGGTCCTTTTTCATACCAGATGTGGCAGCTACTCAGTGCTAGTCCTTTTTCATACTAGATGAGTCTTCACAGAGCCAGGCCTTTTTCATGCTGGATGTTCCATCTACACATAGCTATTCCTTTTTCATACTAGATGTGTCTTCACAGAGCCAACCCTTTTTCATGCTGGATGTGGCATCTACACAGAGCTAGTCCTTTTTCATACTAGATGTGTCTTCACAAAGCCAGCCCTTTTTCATGTTGGATGTGGCATCCACATATACCTGACAATGGAAGGAACCAATCCTCTCACCATGTCACAGCTCTTACATCCGACCATGGAAGGAACCAATCCTCTCACCATGTCACAGCTCTTACATCCGACCATGGAAGGAACCAATCCTCTCACCATGTCAGAATGGCACAGTACTTACATCTAATCATGGAAGGAACCAATCCTCTTACCATGTCAGAAGGGCTCAGCACAAACACATCATTTCCTCTTGGGAGGAACCTCAATTTGGAGAACACCAAGCTTCTCCCTGAAGTACTCAAACTTCACCCTAGCCAATGGCTTAGTCAATACATCAGCTATCCATTTGTCCGTCGCAACATACTGGAGCTTCATTGCTCCTCTCTGCACCATATCCCTGATATAGTGATACTTGATCTCGATATGCTTCGACTTGTCATGGAACACTGGATTCTCTGACAACTTTACACAACTCTGGTTGTCACAATATATACAAGTAGCATCTAACTGGAGATCAAATAAATCAGACAGTAGCTTCCTCAGCCATACTGCCTCACAACTAGCTGAATAGGCTACAACATACTCTACTTCAGCTGTACTCAGTGCCACACAGGATTGCTTCCTGCTAAACCATGAGATCACACCTGATCCCATACTGAAGCAACACCCTAAAGTGCTCTTCCTATCAATGGCACTGCCTGCCCAATATGAATCAACATAACCCTCCAGGTTAATCCTTTGATTAGCCTTATACTTGAGCCCATAATCAACCGTACCCTTCAGGTACCTTAGAATATGCTTTGCAGTAGTCAAGTGAACATGTCTCGAATGTTTCAAGAATTGGCTCAAGGTGTTCACAGCAAAGAAAATATCTGGTCTTGTGTTCGTTAGGTACATCAAGGACCCAATCATCTGACGATACATCGTGGCATCAACTGTCTTTGATGAAGCATCACTTAATAGCTTCAGGTTTGATGCCATAGGTGTGGTTAATGCCTTGCATTCCATCATCCCAAATCTCTTCAGGATCTCTACTACATACTTTCCTTGTCCAAGGAAGATTCCATCTGTAGTCTGCCACACCTCCATACCTAGGAAATAATGCATCATTCCCAAGTCCTTCATCTCGAACACGACAGAAATATTTCTCTTCATATCAGCAATCAACCCATCCATACCTATCACAAACAGATCATCTACATATAGTAGAAGTATCACCGAGTTGCCATCTTCCACCTTATAATAAAGGTTGGAATCTGCTTTACTCTTGGTAAAGCCCAAACTGGATAGAAAGTTGTCAATTCTACCGTACCATGTCCTGGGTGCCTGTTTCAAACCGTACATGGATTTCTTCAATCTACACACATGAGATTCCCTGTCATGTGTCTCAAAACTGAGTGGCTGCTCCACATACAATTTCTCTTCTACTACACCATTCAAGAAAGCAGTCTTGACATCCATTTGGTGTATCTTCCATTTCATCACTGCAGCCAAAGCAAGTACAGATCTAATGGAAGTGTATCTAGCTATAGGTGCAAAGGTTTCTTCATAGTCTATTCCTTCTTTCTGAGAGAAACCCCGAGCCACAAATCTTGCCTTATACTTTTCAATGCTACCATCTGCAGCATGCTTGATCTTTTAGATCCATTTGGAAGTTACAACTGACTTCCCTTCTGATCTTGGGACCACATCCCAAATATCATTCTTCATGATCGATTGATACTCTTCGATCATTGCATCCTTCCATTCTTTCCATTCTACCACTTCTTCATATTTGTAAGGTTCTTTATCAATGAAGTCACATAGTAAACCTAGATAACTGGAACAGGATCTGGTCCTCTTTCTTTCTCTGAGATTCTCTTCTGGAACCCCATATCTTTCCACACCTTGGATAATCTCTCGTACCCAAGCAGGTTTCCTCTTGTGAGGATTATTCTCCTGTGGTGGATCTACAGGTCTTTGTGGTTCTTCAAATTCTCGATCTTCTTCTTGATTTTCTTCGTTCATGATTGTATCATGAATTCTGGGAGCTTCTGCTTCTTCCGGTTCTTCAGCAGGTTTCTTTCTGATTTGATGTCGGCTGAATCTTCGTCAAATGTTACATCCCTGCTGATGTCAATCTTTTTGAACCCTCGGAAGTATATTTTGTAAGCCTTCGAGCTTTTAGAGTATCCCACAAATATACCCTTCTTTCCTGAAGGATCTAATTTTTTTCTCTTCTCTTTTGGAATGTGTATGTACATAAGACAGCTGAATATTCTAAGATGGATGACTTCTGGTTTCTTGCGGGAGAAGACTTCTTCAGGAGTCTTGTTCTCGAGTACTCTGTGTGGAGTACGGTTCTGTACATACACTATTGTTCTGGCTGCTTCTGCCCAAAGATGCATAGGAAGATCTTGATCATGAAGCATAGCTCTTGCAGATTCCATGATGGTTCTATTCTTCCTTTTTTCAATCTCATTCTATTGTGAATTGTAAGGAGCGAACAACTCCCTCTTTATCCCTCAGTCCTTACATAGTTTCTTGAACTCATTTGAAGTGAATTATCCGCCATTGTCTAATCGAAAATTCTTGATCTTCTTTTCAGTATGGTTCTCAATCAGGACCTTGAATTCCTTGAACTTGCTAAACACTTCATCTTTATTCTTCATGAAGTAAATCCATGTCTTCTTAGAAAATTCATCAATAAAAGAAACATAGTACACATACCCGCTTCGTGAGCTTTATGACATTGGTCCGCATACATCGGAGTGGATGATTTCCAATATTCCTTTTGCTTTGCTCTCGCTACTTGGAAATGTCTTCTTTGTGTTCTTTCATTTTGCACATCCTTTACAAACCCCTTCATGTTTTGCTTGAATTTCTGGAAGACCTTCAACAGCTTTGCTTGCAAGTGGTAGTGCTCTGTAATGTACATGTGCAAGCCTTCTATGCCAAATTTCATTTGGTTCTACTATGTCATGAACCAAAGCTTGATCTGGTTGGCCCTTCAACTTGTATAGACCTTCTTCTTATTCTCCAATCACTATTGCATCGTCAAAAGTCTTTCCCTTTGGCCACACAAGAACTTAGCCATCTACAAAAGCAACACTCATTCCTTTTGCATCCAATGCAGATATGGAGAGGAGGTTCTTCTTTAGTCCTGGAACAAATAATACATTCTTCATCTTCAAGGACTTTCCAAAGTCTAGTTTATAGAAGAATTCACCACTACCTTTTATTGGATACTGGTAGTCATCCCCAAGTTTCACCTTGTGAGGTGACTCATGTTCAGATAGCTTCACAAATGATTCTTTGAACCCTGTCATGTGCTTGGAAGCACCACTGTCTATAATCCAATCATTGCTTCCATGTGAAACAGTTCCCCTGAGAGCGAAGATCAGTACATATTCATCCTCACTTGAAGAGTAATCACTTTCTTGTTTGATTCTCTTTGTGGAAGTTTCATCATCCTCTACAACATGGGCATGATGTCTTCTCTTGTTTTCCTTCTTCTTTAGATTTCTTTTGTTAGAAGAACCTAGATATGTGACCTTTCTCATCACATGTGTAACATCTAATAGTATTTAGATATTTTCTAGAGTGTGAGATCTTACCTTTGGAGTGATAATTGCTCCTCCTATTTTTCTTGGAGTGAACTGTGAGAGCTTGATCTTCACTACCCATCTTCTCTTCTCAAGCTGCTATCTAAGCTTCTTCTTGAGAGCATTCTTCCCATAGTCTGTTGAACTTGACTAAATTCTTTCTGGAACGGATTCCTTGAATGAAAGAGTCCCATGATCTAGGGATACCATTCAAGGTAGTCATCACAATCTCTAAATTTTCCACTTCTTCATCTACTGCTTCCAGCTGCTCCTTGATCTGAGAGACCCTTGTAAAGTAAGACTGAATAGTCTCAGCATTCTGTATCTTCACATTCTTCAATTGGTTTCTCAAATTCATCTTCCTATTTATGTTCTTCCCTTCAAACAATTTGGTTAGGGCATCAAAAATAGCTTTAGGTGTCTTGAGGGAGGACACATGTGGTATGAGATGATCCTTGATAGAATCAGCAATGATTCTCTTTGCCATAACCAACTTTTTCTTATGCAAGGCCTTAGCCTCATCTCCCTCTGGAACTGGAGCCTCCTCATTGATATAGGAGTCCAACTCATTCTCTTCCAAGACCAGGGAGATCCTATACTTCCAAGCTCAAAAGTTATCAGCTCCCTCAAGATTTTCATCAAGCTTGGTATGATGAGACATCTTAAACTAAGAACCTCAAATGGAAATACAAAATATTTAGATCTTACCAGGTCAAGATGTCAGATCTAGATTTGGAGCTGAAATCCTACAGTGTTGGTTCAGTAGAAAATTAGGGTTTTGCTTTTTCGGAGATCCGTCCACCCAAATGCCTTGAAATTTATCCCTAACTTCTATTTTGGGGAGGAGATCAATCCAGGACTAGGCTCACTGAAAAATTTCTCTTCTATGAGAAGCCCTAATTTCTGGCAGCAGTGTCGAGTCCAAAACTGAAAAACCTTAGAATTGGATTCTGCTTCGATAGAAAGATGCGCCCTAAGGAGGAGAGTTATTCCACCTTAATTTTACTGAAAATCTGTGGAGGAAGATCCACAAACTAGGAAGCCCTAGTTCCTGCAGTTGCACAGTGTCTTCTTCTCAGGTTAGCTCTGATACCATGTTAGAATTTCATCATTAAGCTAGCATTATATTTGGATCTTTACTGAGAGAATAACAAGCATAGCAATCAAACACAAGAGACAATGAACACAGTGTTTATCCTCAGGGAAACCATAAATGGTGAAAACCCCGCAACTTCCTCAGAGATAGAATCAGCACCAAAATAGAAAATCCCCAAAATAGTAAGTGATCTCCCGACAGTAGTAACCTTCTTCTTGTCTAGACCCAGTGTCTTATCCTTCCTCAACTATGCGCTACACTTGAGTGTGTATGAGTTGTGTGATAAATAGAGGCTCCAGTTCTCTATTTATACTAATCCCGACATGACTAAAACCCTTCCAGGGCCAACCTCTACTAGGAGAGTCTAATAACCCTAGTGCCCTAGAACTATGGGGACTTTAACCCTTAGACAATAGGAGGGTTACCCACAATGACTTGACATGATTTGTTTACATGATAGACCTTCCCGATAGGAACATCGGGGCATGACATAACTCAAGTACATCCCGGAATAAAAATCGGGTTACAATATATTAGAAATACAAGTGAAATGCATTTTGAAGTTACATATACATCAACAGATAAGTACATCATAGGATCCTAAAGATAGGATGTTCAGGTTTACTTTAGTCAAAAAACCATTCATGTTTACCTCACACTCTTTAACAATTTCTGAAACCTTTCGCTTCGTACCTGTGGCTAACTGAACTAGCCAATGTTTTTTATGTTTTACTTTTCCTAGTTTGAATTCATCAACAATTTAGGCAAAACATAGCTCTGCTAAGCACCATGATAAAAAATTATTGAAATAGAAGTGTTTAAGATCTTACCTTCTATCTCAACCATCATAGCTTAATGATCTGCCTATCAACCATCTAATGCTGCATAGATCCATTGTATTCCAACTATGTCGTCGGTAGTTGGTTTTTCTTGTAAGTTGTGCAAGACCCCACCGGTCTTGTTCTTACAATCTCAGGCATAATGGGGCTCATTGCATTTCCAACACTTGATCTATAGCGAGGTAGCATTGGCTCCACTTGCTACCAGTTTGTTAACATTAGCAGCTGGTACATAAGGATTTGTACCAGATCTATTAAAGTTCTTTTTCACTTGAAATCTGTTATTTTTCTTTCTGTATGGCTGTGGGTTGGACCTAGGTTTGCATTTATCAGAGAAGTTCTTATACTTGTCTCATTTTTGGTTCAGGTTCTCCTGCCTCAACTCTCCATGCTCATAACAGAGCCTAGATTTGTGCAACGTGGTATCCAAAGTCTTAAGCATGTCGAATTCAATCCTTTCCTGAAATCTGGGAGGAAGACATCCTAGGAACTACTGGATATTTACCTTTTCTTCTTTGATGTACAGTACATATTGCAACATATCTAGAAATATGTTAATAAACGCATCCATAGTCATGGATCCCATGCATAGTTCATGAAACTCTTTCACTTTTCTGTCAAATAACCTTTATGACATATATTTTTCTTGGAAATTTTTTTGGAAAGTATCCCAACGTATTTTCCGTAGGTCATCTTTCTTGGTGTCTTTTAAATCCCTCCACCATCTTGTTTCCTTACCATTTAAGTTATAGATGGAAAGCGTAGCCTTCATCTCACTTGACTAGTTATGGACCTAGAAACACTTACTCATGCCCAGCAACCATTCTTCTACCTTTTCCCTAGTTTTTACTTCACCTTCATAGGTCGGGGATCTTATTTTTCGAAACTCCCCCTAAATACTGTCATCACTCCTTTGCTTCTTTCTCCATGGAGAAAGTGAGTCACCACTAGAAGGACTATGATGGTCTCCCTTTGGTGCTTCAGGGGTGCGTTGTTATTTTTCCTCTCCCCTTGGGCTGTTGGCCTATTTTGGGTAAGGTTCTCTTTTCGAACTGTTTGTGGACTGAGTAGGATTACCTTGCGAGATTCCTCTCGTCATATTTCTCAGTAAGGCTTCATTTATAGCTTTCTGTTACTTCCTTTCGTTCAGGCTTTCTTCTCTAAAACTTTTTAATTCAGCTTGAAGATTGTGTAAAGTTTTCAAAACATCATAGTCCAGCTCTTCCACCAGCTCCGCTTCTGGAGTGGGGGTGGTCATATTTCCTTGCCAACTTTTTTCTTTCTCAGTATTCATAAACTGAATAGTGCTGTAAAAAATCCTGTAACTACAAAAAAAATTAATAGATGGAAAATTTCCTATTAGAAACCAAAATTTGATATAATACTTTACTTTCTCTGCGGTGATAGCTTGGTGCACCCATAGGTCTCTTAGTATTGAAACTAGGCTTTGATACCACTTGTAATGTCCCCAAAAATCGAAAAATTAAAAAAAAAATTATAAGCTAGTAAAAACTCACTAGACTGAACATTATTCACTTGCGGAACTCTCTCGTACACTTCATGTACCACTGTTTATTCCTAAGTTGTTCTTACATTATGTCTTTTACTTTCAATCATTATTTTTAATGTATTTTACTTATAATGTTTGTTGGGTGTATTATAATGTCTAAATTAATCCACATATTCTTTAATTATCAACCGGGGTTAGTAAGCTTAGAGTTGACACAAAATATATGCGAAGGTAGAGGGTGTCATGTAAATATCTTAACAAACAAAAGATCGGAAGATCTTTCAAAATGAAAAACCGAGTCAAACTCCTAAAAATGAAATTATTAAAGTAATTAAACTGAGATAGAATTATAAACTAAATAATTGATAATAAACTTTAAACTGAAATACAATCAACAATTAACTATTCAAATGGGAAACTAGGGTACAAGGAGGACTTAACTTATAAGCAACTAGAAAACTTAATAAAAGAAGCAAGTAGAAAACTTAATAAAAAAAATATCCGTAGGTTCTGTCCTACAAGTTCTTTCAACAATAACTCAACATAAAAGGGACAACCTAAAAACATACTAAAGAAAAACACATGTAACACTAAATCTCACATACAAACAAATAAATCAATCTAAAAAGCATAAATAGAAAATAATACAGCAATTAAACAAAATCAAAAATAGTATTCAAGAAACAAAAACAACTTAACACACATTCAAGGCAAAAAGAAATAAGGAAAATAATAAAACTTTAACAAATAACCCAAACATTTAACCTTTAACTTAGTGTTAAATAAAACTAACATCTAAATATGACAGTCAAAACATAATTTAGACATTAACAAAACAGAACTAAAAACAATCTTAAAATACATAAAAAACACTAAAAATAAAACTAAGGGCTAAATGAGAGACTGAACTGTGGGTCTGAAAGGGGTGGCTGAATAACATATTGAACGGGTTGTCCGAATGACAAGATGAACAGTTAAAATGGTAAAAACTAACGTAAATGAACTAATCTTTAGCTGAAGTCATGCAGATGTAATTCTAATGCATAAAGGAAATAAACAAACCTACTTACTAAGTAGATCTAACAACAAAATAAAATTAAGCAAATTCATAAACATAAGCATAAAGAATCCATTGCATATTAATAAACTGGAATGTAAATTGCATAAACTAATAATTAAAACAGAAATGAAATAGACAGAACTGAATCTACTTAACTTGATAAACAACAATCTATTTTATCTAACTTGCAAATAAACTGAACAATAGACTGGAAATAAAATGACTGAAAGAAAACTATTTAATTCAGAGCTGAAAGCAAACTATGCACGCAATTAACTATCTAATTCAGAAATAAAATTGCATTACGTAAATAATAAAACAGACTATAAATTAAACTAGCTACAACACGAAAAATAAAATAAATAAACAAGAAAAGAAACCTCTGGTTGATGAGGGGCCCTCTCAGCAATCAAGGGTGATTCCTGTCTAACTTCTACTCAAACGCAATCTTCAATAGCAACACATACAGCTCTTTATTCAGATGGTGGAACCGAAATACAAATGTTTAAGAACAACCTGATAAATTATTCTGACTCTCTAGCTCTAGCTAACTAACTAACTGAGCTCTCACATAGAGGCTGCTATATATAATAATTTACAGGGATGAGCAAGTCAACCCTTTAGTGGTCGACTTATATCTAAATTTAATCAATCATAAATGTGTTTAACTGATCGCATGCCAACGCGCAAGAATCTTTCCTTCTTCAGCGCGATTGTGATCTTTTTACTGGGCATCAAACACACAGGCTCCTCTTCAAGGTGAATTATCTTCAGATGTGGCGCACGGGGTCCTTCCTTATTGTAGCAGGTGGTTGATGGCGAACAGGGGAGAGCATAGTGGCGAATCTTCTAGAGCGTGGGTTGAATGCGTTAATCCAATGCGTGGATGGTTGATGTGGTGGTGAGAAAAGGAGAATGCAGGATGACAAATATCTAGAACATAGCTTCATCACCTAGATACATGGATAATAGTTCTTTTGCAGTTGTTTCACATTTTAAATGTCGAAATTAATTCTCAGCAGCACGCAATCTGATGGGCGATTTGGACGGAGAGCTGAACGGGAGGCTGGGCCGTGAGCTGGATACACTGGGCGTCGATCTAGGGAGAATGGGGTGTCTGTCTACTGGCGCGCTTCAGGGTTGCAGTCTACAACAACACATTTCAACATCTGGCAAACCACCAGCGAGTTTCACACAATGGACTGGATGACAAGTTGGACATCGACCTGGACATGTTGTGCAAAAGGCAGGATGAATGCATTCTATTTATTAATTTAGCCCAAAAAGATTATAAAGTCTGCAAACAAATATACAAATCAGTTAATACATCAAATGCACTTTAATAATGTCATTTTTAATTAATAAAACCATAAAAATGATAATAATAAAATATTTCATATAAACCTTAAATTCACTCATACCTGAGGCTGAATAATGATCTGTGTAACATAAAATATATAAAATAAAATAAAATATGTGTTTAAATGAGTAATTTAACTTCCAAAAATTATAACAAATCTAGGATCAACATTCCCCCAAACCGGATAAATGCGAGGTCCCACTAAGCAAAAAGAAATTAAAAAAATTTAGGAAGAAGGCGAACTAGCAATTGCCTTCAACTTGGCAGATAAAGAAAGTAATTTAAACTTCACTCTTTTAACCTGTGATTTAAAAAAATAACATATCTCACATGTTACACATTGTATAAAAGTTAAAAATGACTTTACTGGGTTTTCAACATTCTTAATTTAACAGTTCTCAAGTTCAAAATAATTTTATCATTTATATAGTTTAAAATTAATTCAACCATGTCCAAAGTAAAACTTTGGGCAGGTTGAACATGTAACACAAAAACATAAATATCATTTTAAATAACAAAAAGATTGACCGTTTTCATGCATGACTGGGTAAGACAATAGGATTATTAATAGTGAAATGAAAGTAAAAACTATTTACCCAAAAACAAAATTTAGTTAGCAATTTTAATCATAAGTGCTATAATATCACCATTTTTACCAGATCGCTATTTAATATTTCATTTTCCTTCATTCGATTCTTCATATGGTCTTCCATATTGAATTTTTCTGTAAAAATATGCTTCAAGCTATAACCAAATTCCACTGTTTACATTCCTAAAAATACTTATCATTTGTTAGAGATAAATAGATTTATCATAAATAAAAATAATCTATTTTTTTCAAATCCATCTTCCCCCAAACCAAAGATATGGTGTGTCCTTGGGCTATACAGAGAGAAGAATTGATTGTTCCAGAAAAATAGAAAGAGTGCAAGCATGTTGTTAATTTTTATTTTTTTTTAAACTAACTAATAAATGGAAATGGTTCAGAAGTGTATATTCATGAAAATAAAACAGTGCTTAGAAATACCATGTAAATCAGAATATTATAATCAAAATAATACCATAGGAAAAACTAGCCATCTATGCCTCATTGTAAAGATATCTTGTCATCGTCAAGTAT
>LPNX011228538.1:186999-207904 GCA_001517045.1 Pseudotsuga menziesii | reverse complement strand
TGTTAAAATGTAGTATAAACTTGGTTTTCATGGAGCTTGTACATGAACAAAGCCTAAACTTGTCATCATCTAATGAGGAAAGACCCAACCCTAACCTCCAACCACTAGGTGTAGATGCAAACACCAAAAATGGAAATGGCCTTAAGTCATTGAGAAACATAATGGCCATTTTTAGAAATGTCGAAATAGCCTTCACACCTTTGAACCACTACATCACTTGAGACCATTGTATCTTCCATTTCCAATGTCTAAGGGTAATTATCTTATATTTTTTAATGCATGGCTAGGATGATTAAATTCTAGAGGACATTGTTAGATAGAAACAAGGTGAGCGATTTACAATTTAAAAATAAGATATCATGACCTTATCCATTAACAATAGAAACACTTTACGCCCTCTTATGGCAAAGACATGAATTTGCATGAACTAGATAACATACCAATCATTTCTAGATGGAGTGATGGAGTGCTAGAGATGACCGAGACAATGTTCAAATAAATAATAGATAGGGATGGGTTGGGCCTTCAGGCCATGTAACAGAGTCTAGTCAAAGAGGTCTTATGGATATACTAAGAGTTCTGATTGCAGTTATGTTGATGTATATGTAACTTCGGAATGTATTTCACTTGTATTTCTTATATATTGTAACCCGATGTTTATTTCGGGATGTACTTGAGTCATGTCATGCCCGGATGTTCCTATCGGGAAGATCTATAATGTAAACAAGTCATGTCAAGTCATTGTGGGTAACCCTCCTATTGGTTAAGGGTTAAAGTCCCCACAGTTCTAGGGCACTAGGGTTATTAGACTCTCTTAGTGAGGTCGGCCCTAGTAGGGTTTAGTCAAGTCAGGAATTAGTATAAATAGAGAGCTAGTTTTTGTATTTATCACACATCTCACACACAATCAAGTGTAGCGCATAGTTGAGGAAGGAGAAGACATTGGGGCTAGATAGAAAGAAGGTTACTACTGTCAGGAGATCACTTACTGTTTTGGGTTCTAATTTTGGTGTTGATTCTATCTCTGAGGAAGTTGCGGGGTTTTCACCATTTATGGTTTCCCCGAGGATAAACATTGTGTTCATTGTCTCTTGTGTTTGATTGTTGTGCTTGTTATTCTCTCAGTTAAAGATCCTAATGTATTGCTAACTTAGTGATAAAAATCTAACATGGTATCAGAGCTAACCTGAGAAGAAGACACTGTGCAGCTGTGGGAACTAGGGATTCCTACTTATTGGATATTACTCCACAGATTTTCAGCAAAATAAGGTTGGATTAACTCTCCTCCTTAGGGCGCATCTTTCTGTCGAAGCAGAATCCAATTTTGAGGTTTTTTCAGTTTTGGACCCGACACTGCTACCGAAAATTAGGGCTTTTCACATAAGAGGAATTTTTCAATGAGCCTAGGCCTAGATTGATCTCCTCCCCAAAATCGAAGTTAGGGATCAAATTCAAAGCATTTGGTTGGACAGAACTCAGGAAAAGAAAAACCCTAATTTGCTACTAAACCAGCACTGTAGGATTTCAGCTCCAAATCCAGATCCGACATCTTGACCTGGTAAGATCTAAATCTTTTGTATTTCCATTTGAGGTTCTCAGTTAAGATGTCTCATCATACCAAGCTTGATGAAAAACTTGAGGGGAGCTAATAACTTCCAAGCCTAGAAGTATAGGATCTCCCTGGTCCTAGAAGAAAATGATTTGAACTCCTATATCAATGAGGAGGTTCCAGTTCCAGAGGGAGATGAGGCTAAGGCCTTACATAAGAATAAGTTGGTTATGGCAAATATAATCATTATTGATTCTATTAAGGATCACTTCATACCACAGGTGTCCTCCCTCAAGACACCTAAAGCTATGTTTGATGCCCTAACCAAATTGTTTGAAGGGAAGAACATAAAGAGGAAGATGACTCTCAGAAACCAATTGAAGAATGTAAAGATCCAAAATGTTGAGACTATTCAGTCTTAATTTACAAGAGTATCTCAAATCAAGGAACAACTAGAAGCAGTAGATGAAGAAGTGGAAAATGTAGAGATTGTGATGACCACCTTGAATGGTCTCCCTAGATCATGGGACTCTTTCATTCAAAAGATCTGTGCTAGAAAGAAGTTATTCAAGTTCAGCAGACTATGGGAAGAATGCTATCAAGAAGAAGCTCGAATAGCAGCTCAAGAAGAGAAGATGGGAAATGAAGATCAAGATCTCACAGTTCACTCCAAGAAAACCAAAAGGAACCATCATCACTGCAAAGGTAATATCTCACACCCTAAAAGAGATCTGTCTACCATTATATGTTACACATGTGATGAGAAAGGTCACATATCCAGATTCTTCCCTAATAAAGGGAACTTAAAGAAGAAGAAGGAAAACAAGAGAAGACATCATGCTCATGCTGCAGAGGATGATGAACCTTCCACAAAGAGAGTCAAACAAGAAAGTGATTCTTCAAGTGATGAAGAATATGTGCTGATCTCCGCTCTTACGGGAACTGTTTCACATGGAAGCAATGATTGGCTCATAAACAGTGGTGCTTCCAAGCACATGATGGGATTCAAAGAATCATTTGTGAAGCTATTTGAACATGAGTCACCTCACAAGGTGAAACTTGGGGATGACTACGAGTATCCAATAAAAGGTAGTGGTGAATCCTCCTATAGACTAGACTCTAGAAATTTTATGAAGATGAATAATGTATTATTTGTTCTAGGAATAAAGAAGAACCTCCTCTCCATAGCTGCATTGGATGCAAAAGGAATAAGGGTTGCTTTCGTAGATGGCCAAGTTCTTATGTGGCCAAAGGGAAAGACTTTTGATGATGCAATAGTGATTAGGGAACAAGAAGGAGGTCTATACAAGTTGAAGGGCCAACCAAAACAAGCTTTGGTTCATGACTCAGTAGAACCAAATGAACTTTGGCATAGAAGGCTTACACATGTGCATTACAGAGCACTACCACTTGCAAGCAAAGCTATTGAAGGTCTTCCAGAAATTCAAGGAAAACATGATGGGGTCTACAAAGGATGTGCGAAAGGAAAGAATACAATGAAGACATTTCCAAGTAGTGAGAGAAAGGAAAAAGGAATCTTGGAAATCATCTACTCCGATGTATGTGGACCAATGTCATCAAGTTCTCTAAGCGGGTATGCATACTATGTTTCTTTTATTGATGACTTTTCTAGGAAGACAAGGATTTATTTCATGAAGAACAAAGACGAAGTATTCAGCAAGTTCAAGGAATTCAAAGCCTTGATCGAGAACCACACTGAAAAGAAGATCAAGACTTTTTGATCAGATAATGGCGGAGAATTCACTTCGAATGAGTTCAAAGAACTATGTAAAGACTCAGGGATTAAGGGGGAGTTGTCCACTCCTTATAATCCACAACATAATGGGATTGCAGAAAGGAAGAATAGAACTATCATGGAAGCCGCAAGAGCTATGCTTCATGATCAAGATCTTCCTATGCATCTTTGGGAAGAAGCAGCCAGAACAACGGTGTATGTACAGAACCGTACTCCACACAGGGTACTCAAGAAAAAGACTCTTGAAGAAGTCTTCTCCGGTAAGAAACTAGAAGTCATCCATCTCAGAATATTTGGCTGTCCAGTGTACATACACATTCCAAAAGAGGAGGACAAAATTAGATCCTTCAGGAAAGAAGGGTATATTTTTGGGATACTCTGAAAGCTCGAAGGCTTACAGAATATACTTCCCAGGGTTCAAGAAGATTGACATCAGCAAGGATGTAACATTTGACGAAGATTCATCCTACATCAAATCCAGAAAGAAACCTGCTGAAGAACCTGAAGAAGCAGAAGCTCCCAGAATTCATGATACAATCATGAATGAAGAAACTCAAGAAGAAGATCAAGAATTTGAAGAACCCCAAAGACCTGTAGATCCACCACAGAAGAAGAATCCTCACAAGAGGAAACTTTCTTGGGTACGAGAGATTATCCAAGGTGCAGAAATATATGGGGTTCCAGAAGAGAATCTCAGAGAAAGAAAGAGGACCAGATCCTATTCCAGTTATGTAGCATTACTATGTGATTTTATTGATAAAGAACCTTCCAATTATGAAGAAGCGACAGAACGGAAAGAATGGAAGGATGCTATGATCGAAGAGTATCAATCGATCATGAAGAATTATGTTTGGGATGTTGTCCCAAGACCAGAAGGGAAGTCAGTTGTAACTTCCAATTGGATATACAAGATTAAGCATGCTGCAGATGGTAGCATAGAGAAATATAAAGCGAGATTTGTTTCTTGTGGTTTCTCCCAGAAAGAAGGAATAGACTATGAATAAACCTTTGCACCTATAGCCAGATACACTTCCATCAGATCATTACTTGCTCTGGTTGCAGTGATGAAATGGAAGATACACCAAATGGATGTCAAGACTGCTTTCTTGAATGGTGTAGTGGAAGAGGAAGTGTATGTGGAGCAGCCACTCGGTTTTGAGATACATGACAGGGAGTCTCATGTGTGTAGATTGAAGAAAGCCCTGTACGGATTGAAACAGGCACCCAGGACATGGTACAGTAGAATTGACAGCTTTCTATCCAGTTTGGGCTTTACTAAGAGTAAAGCAATTCCAACCTTTAGTACAAGGTTGAAGATGGCAACCCAGTGATGCTCCTACTATATGTAGATGATCTGTTTGTGACAGGCATGGATGAGTTGATTGCTGATACAAAGAGAAAGCTTGCTGTCGAGTTTGAAATGAAGGACTTGGGTATGATGCATTATTTTCTAGGTATGGAGGTGTGGCAGAATATAGATGGAATCTTCTTTGGATAAGGGAAGTATGCAGTAGAGATCCTGAAGAGATTTGGGATGATGGACTGCAAGGCATTAACCACACCTATGGCATCGAATCTGAAGCTATTGAGTGATGCTTCATCAGAGTTGATTGATGCCACGATGTATCGTCAGATGATTAGGTCATTTATGTACCTGACGAACACGAGACCAGATATTTGCTTTTCTATGAAGACCTTGAGCCAATACTTGAAATATCTGAGACATGTTCACTTGACTGCTGCAAAGCACATTCTGAGGTACCTAAAGGGTACGGTTGATTATGGGCTCAAGTATAAGACTGATCAAAGGATTAACCTGGAGGGTTATGTTGATTCAGATTGGGCATGTAGTGCCAACGATAGGAAGAGTACTTTAGGGTGTTGCTTCAGTATGGGATGAGGTGTGATCTCTTGGTTTAGCAGGAAGCAATCCTGTGTGGCACTGAGTACAGCTGAAGCAGAATATGTAGCAGCTTGTTCAGCTAGTTGTGAGGCAGTATGGCTAAGGAAGCTACTGTCTAATTTATTTGATCTCCAGTTAGATGCTACTTGTATATACTGTGACAACCAGAGTTGTGTAAAGTTTTCAGAGAATCCAGTATTCCATGACAATTCGAAGCATATCGAGATCAAGTATCACTATATCAGGGATATGGTGCAGAGAGGAGTAGTGAAGCTCCACTATGTTGCGACATACGAACAGATAGCTGATGTGTTAACTAAACCATTGGCTAGGGTGAAGTTTGAGTACTTCAGGGAGAAGCTTGGTGTTCTCCAGATCATGATTCCTCCCAAGAGGAAGTGATGTGTCTGTGTTGTGCATTTCTGACATGGTGAGAAGATTGGTTCCTTCCATGGTCAGATGTAAGTGTTGTGCCTTTCTGACATGGTGAGAGGATTGGTTCCTTCCATTGTCAGATATAAGAGTTGTGACATGGTGAGAGGATTGGTTCCTTCCATTATCAGATGTATGTGGATGCCACATCCAGCATGAAAAAGGTTTGGCTCTGTGAAGACACATCTAGTATGAAAAAGGACTAGCTCTGTGTCGATGCTACATCCAGCATGAAAAAGGGTTGGCTCTATGAAGACACATCTAGTATGAAAAAGGACTAGCTTTGTGTGGATGCCACATCCAGTATGAAAAAGGACTGGCTTTGTGAAGACACGTTTAGTATGAAAAAGGACTAGCTCTGTGTAGATTCCACATCTAGTATGAAAAAGGACTAGCTCTATGAAGACTCATCCAGTATGAAAAAGGACTAGATCTGTGTGTGTTCCACATCTAGTATGAAAAAGGACTAGCTCTGTGGAGACTCATCCAGTATGAAAAAGTACTGGCTCTGTGTGTTCCACATCTAGTATGAAAAAGGACTAGCTCTGTGAAGACTCATCCAGTATGAAAAGGGACTGGCTCTGTGTGTGTTCCACATTTAGTATGAAAAAGGACTAGCTCCGTGAAGACTCATCCAGTATGAAAAAGGACTGGCTCTGTGTGTGTTCCACATCTAGCATGAAAAAGGACTAGTTCTGTGATGATATATCCAGTATGAAAAAGGACTAGCTCTGTAGATGTACATCCAACATGAAAAAGGGCTAGCTCTGTAAAGATTCCCATGACGAGAAGAATCAAGAGATAGCACCCGTGATGATGACCTAGTGATGATCCAGATCGAGTGATGATGATCCATATCCAGTGATGATGATCCAGATCTAGTGATGATGATCCAGTAGTGATGATCCAGATCGAGTGATGATCCAGATCTAGTGATGATGTCTAGTGATGATCCATATTAAGTGATGATCCAGATCCAATGATGATGTCCAGTGGTGATCCAGATCGAGTGATGATCCAAATCCGAAGATGAAGATGACTTGAATATGAAGAGGACTCAATGATGATCCAGAAGATACAGAGAAGAAGACTTGTGCTGAAAATTGTGTCGAAAGAATACCTTCCTAGCTAAGAGGGAGTGTTGATGTATATGTAACTTCGGAATGTATTTCACTTGTATTTCTTATATATTGTAACCTGATGTTTATTCTGGGATGTACTTGAGTCATGTCATGCCCCGATGTTCCTATCGAGAATATCTATAATGTAAACAAGTCATGTCAAGTCATTATGGGTAACCCTCCTATTGGTTAAGCGTTAAAGTCCCCAAAGTTCCGAGGCACTAGGGTTATTAGACTCTCCTAGTGAGGTCGGCCCTAGTATGGTTTAGTCAAGTCAGGAATTAGTATAAATAGAGAGTTGGCCTCTCTATTTATTACGTATCTCACACACACTCAAGTGTACCGCATATTTGAGGAAGGAGAAGACACTGGAGCTAGATAGAAAGAAGGTTACTGTTGTCGGGAGATCACTTACTATTTTGGGTTCTACTTTTGGTGCTGATTCTATCTTTGAGGAATTTGTGGGGTTTTCACCATTTATGGTTTCCCCGAGGATAAACACTGTGTTCATTGTCTCTTTTGTTTTATTGTTGTGCTTGTTATTCTCTCAGTTAAATATCCTAATGTATTGCTAGCTTAATGATAAAAATCTAACAAGTTCATGTGATCCTCATCAATGCTTGAGTTGCATGAAAAAAAATTATGGGTCAATTGAGGCTCATGTAAATATTAATTTCATGGATGAGGTTAGTATGAAATCATTTTTATAGACTTCATTGATTTTGTGCGTGTGTGTGTGTATGACAAGTTTTGTATATATTTTAATGTGTTTTTTTTGTAAATATATAATTATTTTTCATCATTACACTAGTATCTAATGAGAGATAAGTGACAAAAAAATGACCACTTGATTTGGTGATAATTGGTGGTTGATTTTTGGTCTCTTATCACACAACAAAAAATGTGGTCATTTATAATTTGGTCATTTATATCTTGTCGGTTAGTCATTAATTTTGTCGCATATTTGGTCATTAATCTGGTCATATGTTTGTTCACTAATTCGGTCGTATGTTTGGTGATAAGATATCAAAAATTAACCACAAAAACTGTCATCTGGTGATTTATATGCTAATTTCAGTCATTTGTTTTATCACTTATCTCCCATTTGTTGGTCACTTATATCTTATTTTTTGTCACTAATTTAGTCATTTTATATGTAAATATTCACTGATTTCTATAGATATGGTATGAAGGAATCGAACCACCAATATCCTACCTGTAAGGCAGGTGCTCTTCCATTGACCTAGTACCCTTGAAGTCTCTACAATACTTGTAGAAGTACCAAGTTTATTCATGTACTTTAGACGTCATATATAGATTATAAAAGGAAGTGAGAATTAGTAGTAAAATCTAGTATAGTTTGATGATGCACTCCATAAATCCAAGTTCTATAAAAAAAATATTCTTGTATATTCATTCAAAAAAAGCATGCATTAACACATTCAAAGTTCAAACAAAGATCCACTTATTTTTTCCATCACTTCAACATATTGTTCAACTAATTTATCAATTCTCTCACCTAGATCAACAGTTAGCTCATGTGCCTCTGCACCTAGGGAATATGGGTCAACAGACCCATAACGTTCACCTATTTCAACATTATCACTCCCAAAGGTCCCCGTGTTAAAGATGAAAAGCATACAATAAAAATATAGTAACAACATTAGTAAATTACATTAAAATTATCTCCTTAAAAAAGAGAAATGCTTCAATATGCAAAGAAAGGAGCAGGTAGAATTCAAAAGCAAACCTCAACAAAAACAAAAACAATATTTGGCAAATACTAAGTGCTTGGGCCAAGAAGTTGAGGTTCAAACATGCAGTTAGGAAGCAAATAACACATGAAAAATAGGTTTAGCTCAAACATAACAAAATGCACTCACATAAAAAATAAAACCAATAGAACCAACATCAAGTTAACTACAACGTTTTCTGGGAATACCTCTCTACCATTGAGCAGAGCAATTCATGTAAAACTATTGCTTCAACTGGGTCATTCTTTATAGGAATACAGTTCAACCACGATGGAATAGCTTGCAATTACAAACCCAATTGAATAATGGAGGACAATTTTTTCATAAAAACAAAACATTTTCATTGTATATCATAATAGATATAAAATCAAAGAATTCCATTCCTCACACATAATAGTCATATTAATGTCGAACCATAAACTGTTCACTGTAGAGAAACAATGATTAATCAAAAAAATGCAAAATGATAAGAAAACCAATAGATTCCAATTAAAAATAAAAATGCACAACTAGGATGATTGCATTACATGCCGTAAATCAACATCTTTATATGTACAAGCTTCAAGAAGAAATGGAAAAAATGTGTCATAATACCTGTCCCAAAAACAATATAAAATTACTGATTATTCTACATAAGAAGCAAAATAACTAATCCATATGCTTACATCTACCAAGTTTGGGTAAATTATTTTGTAGCAGATTGCCACATGACTATCTTCTTCCGTCTGGTCGTTTCCCTACAAAAGATGTAGAAGGAACAAATAACAAGCCTTCAAAATACACCCCATAATTTGTTAGTAGTAGATCCCAAGGTACCAATAGTGTTGTTTAATTTATAACTGATTACATATAAAACAACTAGTTGTAGCCTCATACAACTCTTTATCATAACAAGAATGAAAAAAAAATTATTTCATTATCATAACAGGAATGAAAAAACATGTATTTCATTTGTTTCAACTTTAACACTCCTTAACCCCGAATGTGAGTGATCAGTCTCACAGCAACACTGACAGTTGCAGCGACAGTGGTTTGATGGGTGTAGATACCTTGAACGAAGGGCCAAGGAATCATGGGCAGGTGGCGTCCTCAAGCACGGCACGTACCACCCAGACCCTAGAAGAGATGGTTGAAAGTATGGCAGGATGCTCACATGGGAGGATTGCGCTCTTCACACATCCTAACGGCAATCACCAAGAGCAATGAACATGGAAATTCGACAAGATTTGCAGACCTCAACGCGAATGAAGGATTTCGATATGACAAAAAAATCCGGCGGGACAATCTCACACACCTGGGTTTGCATTTCCAAGCGATCATGTTGGGTTCCATCACACTACTTAACCAGGGAGCAGAGGGACTCCATAGCCATATAAATTGTTAACATAGTCTAGGTCAAGCACTCAGAGAGAGGAAAGAACTGGGAGAAGCACTCGCACCTTCACAAACCACGCAGAAGAGGAAGGAAGCGCAAGCGCCATCTTCGGAGGGGAATGGCAGATCTGGCAATGGGGGAAGAATATCGGTGGGAACAGTTATTCAACGAGGAGATGCATGCCCACATTCGTTAATCCATTATGGTTATGGAGGAAGAAATATTCAAAGTGCGGCTGGTAGAGGGTGTGGTAATGTCTCACCACTGGCGCCTAAAGTTCATTATGTCCTGCTCCATGGATGAGAGGGAAATATATGTGGAGCTCATCCGCATCACTGTTGGAAAATTCAAGGAAGAGGCAGAGAGAAACCTTGACCACATGCACAGCCTGCCATGTCTCTCTAGACCTCCATTTCAGCGCGTTCTGAGAGGAGAGAATGTGGCCATGGTGAAGTCCAGCCAAGCAGGTGTTGGCAATGGACAAGGTGCCATCGAAGCGTAGGATGAAGCATAATCTTCTTGTCATCGCTAGGAGGTTTCTATGATCGGGTTTTGTTATGCACTCGGCTGTGACGAGCTCCTTTGATGTTATGCACTCTTTTGATGTGATCGGGTTTTATTATGCACTCTTTTTCTGTTCATTATGTTATGTTCTATTGGCTCTTGCAATGTTTTATTTGTAACCATGATCAAGCTCCCAAGCTTAAAGGTTGGGTGGCTCTCATGCTTCTACGACTTTCCATTTGGGTATACTCTTCTTATTTTTGTTTTGTTTAGCATACAATGATCTGACTCCATGCTTTCAGGAGCAGTGCATGTAAATACTCTCAGTTTATTTTAGTAATATAATAGTTCCTTCTTACTTTAAAAAAAAAAACTTTAACACTCCTTAAGGTCCCTATGTTAAAGCAGAAAAGCATACAAAGACAATAAATAACAACAATAGTAAATCTAACTCAAAGTACAAAGAACACAAATAAGATAACCCACTAGGCGAGCTGAGACCTTCCTTATACTCAACAATATTTTTTTAGATCAGATCATGTCTATTAAGAGACAAGTCACTACAGAAACAAAGGACATACCTGAGAGAGACAGAGAATAAATTCAATTACTGTAGGTTTAGTCAACTACAGTAGAAATCAAGGTAATCTAGTCGACAAGCAAGGAAACCCCAATTACTGGAGCAACAAACCAAGAAACAACAATCCATAAAATATCAAGTAATTATGATATTCCACACACAAACCAGAACTCAATTTGTAGCCCACACAAAGACCAAGGCTTTCTTAAGCAAACTGACTTTTTTGGGGCTACTAAAAGAAACCATAACACTGTTTGAGTGGACTAAAATCTATGTTTCATTGTTTGAGTGTTTGGGTCTGCTTGAAGTGAACCGTAAGGAAACCCCAATTATTGTAGCAGCAAACCCATAAACAATAGTCCATAAATTATTAGGTAATGATGATATTCCACACATAAACCAGAGCTTTGTTTGTGTCCCATACAAAGCCTATGTATTTCTTACAACTTAGCACACTCAAACAATGTAGCAGAGATATTATTCCACTCAAGAAACAACCGTCCATAAAATATCAGGTAATGATGACATTCCACACACAAACCAGAGCTCAATTTGTAGCCCATACAAAGCCCATGGATTTATTGATCATGTTGTGAGTTGTTTGGGGTTGCTATGGGAAACCATAACCCTGTTTGAGTGGACTAAGATCTTTGCTACATTGTTTGAGGGTCTGGTTTTTCTTTAAGTGAACCATAAGGAAACCCCAATTACTAGAGAAACAAACCCAGAAACAATATTCCATCAAATACTAGGTAATGATGACATTCCACACACAAAATAGAGCTCAGTTTGTATCCCATACAAATCCCATGTCTTTCTTACAGCTTAACACACTCAAACAGTGCAGTAGATATATTAGTCCATTCAAGTCTGAACCATGACCTCCTAAGCTGGGATATGACCTTGTTGGTGCTTCCTGAAATGAACAATGACCTTCTTCAGTCTGCTTGAACTGAACCATGACTTTATTGGGGATGGATGGACTAAACCGTGGCATGTTGAACTTTCTTGAGTAGGCTATGAGTTTTTTGGGGATGCTAGGAGGTCACATCCATAAAAAAAATAACAAAAGGGTTAAGGTACCACACTATGATGGGTATCTAGCATAAGGACCAATCAAGAGTCAACAAGAGGAGTAATGACAAAGTGGGAAAACAACCCCTACACCAACAATACCAAGGTGTGTCAATCAAGGTGGGAGAATAATCATTTTACTCATAGGATTAAGGTGTACCATAAAGGTGGGGACACAACCCTTTTACCCAAAATACTAGGGTGTCAAAATGTATATTCTCTCACAAGGTATATATTCCATAAGTGTTTCATACCAAAACAATACATTTTATCATAACCATATAAGGAAGCTCCATACCACAACAGTGTGTTTTATCATCACCATTTCGGAGTTCCCATCAGTTGTTCCCTATTCTAATTTCTCAAAGCAAAGGCTTCTAAAATGATCATGTGGATGTCAATAAAATTTCCACAATTTTAGAAGTAGAAAAAATAGCACATGAAATTAACATGTAAACATAAATACCTTCTCATGTACTTAAAGTCTGTCAAACAGTTAAAGAGATGGATCCCAAAAACCTAACAAATAGGAATCAATCCAAATGCAACTTTTGGAAACTGCTAACCAGATTTTTATTTTTAAACTTAGGAGGAGATATCTAATAAGAAAAAAGACATAAAACATGGCAAACCATCCCAAACAAACATAAACCATGAAAAACCATGACAAAATAGTACTAAAAACAAAATAGTATCGATGTAATTATACAAGATAAGTTTAAAGCTGAAAAACATACAAAGACAATAAATATAAATCAAAGTACAAATAAAACAAATAAGATAACCCACTGGGAGAGTTGAAACCTTCCATATACTCAGCAATATTTTATTAGATAAGATCTTGTATATTAAGATAAAAGTCACTACAGGAACAAAGAACATACCTGAGAGAGAGAATAAATTCAATTACTGTAGGTTTAGTCAACTATAGTAGTAGTCAAGGTAACCCAGTCGACAAGCAATGAAACCCCAATTACTAGAGAAATAGACCAAGAAACAACAGTCCATACACAAACCAGAGCTCAGTTTGTAGCCCATACATATCCCATGGATTTATTAGCAGGATGTGAGTTGTTTGGGGATGCTAAAGGAAACCATAACCTTGTTTGAGTGGACTAAGATCTCTGCTGCATTGTTTAAGTGTTTGAGTCTTCTTGAAGTGAACCGTAAGGAAACCCCAAATACTTTAGCAACAAACCTAGAAACAACAATCCATAAAATATCAGGTAATGATGAAATTCTACACACAAACCAGAGCTCAGTTTATGGCCCATACAAATCCCATGGTTTTCTTACAGTTTAACACACGCAAACAGTGCATTAGAGATATTAGTCCTCTCAAGTCTAAAACCATGACCAAGAAACAATAGTCCATAAAATATCAGGCAATGATTGCATTCCACACACAAACCATATCTCAATTTGTATCCCTTAGAAATCCCATGGCTTTATTAAGAAGATTGTGAGTTGTTTGGGGCTACTAGAAGAAACCATAACCCTGTTTGAGTGGACTAAGATCTCTACTACATCATTTAAGTGTTTGGTTCTGCTTGAAGTGAGTCACAAGGAGACCTCAATTACTGGAGAAAAAAACCCAAAAACAATAATCCATAAAATATCAGGTAATGATGACATTCCACACACAAACTAGAGCTCAGGTTGTATCCCATACAAATCTCATGGATTTCTTACAACTGAGCACACTCAAACATTTCAGCGTAGATATTAGTTGACTCAAATATTTACCATGACCTCCTAAGTTGGGTTGTGACCTTCTTGGTGATTCCTGAAATGAACAGTTACCTTATTTGGTATGCTTGCACTGAACCATGACCTTCTTGGTGATGGATGGACTAAATCATGACATGTTTGAACTTGATTGAGTAGGATATGAGTTGTTTGGGGCTGATAGGAGGTCACACACATACCAAACATAACAAAATCGTTAAGGTACCACACTATGAGGGGGCGCTAGCATGGGGACCAATCAAGGGTCAACATAAGATCAAGAGTCAACAAGAGGGGTCATGGAAAAGTCAGAAAACAATCCCTACACCATCAAAACCAAGGTGTGCCAATCAAGGTGGGAGAAAAACCCTTTTACCCATAGTATTAAAGTGTACCATCAAGGTGGGGACACAATCCTTTTACCCAGAAGACCAAGGTGTCAAACTAGTATATTTTCTCTCAAGGATATGGTCCATAATTATTCCATACCACAACAATATATTTTATCATCATTGTATAAGGAAGCTCCTTACTGCAGCAATGAGTTTTATCATCATCATTTGGGAGTTACCATCAAGTATTCCCTATTCTAATTTCTCAAAGAAAAGGATTCTAAAATTATCATGAGGATGTTAATAAAATTTCCACAATTCTAGCAGTAGAAAAAAAGAACATAAAATTAACATGTAAATAGAAATACCTTCTCCTGTACTTAAAGTATCTCCAACAACTAGAGAGATGGATCCCAAAAACCCAACAAATAGGCATCAATGCAACTGTAACTTTTGGAAATCGCCAGCAATATATTTATATTTAAACTTAGCAACAAATATCTGATAAGAAAAAAGACATCAAGCATGAAAAACCATGAAAAAATAGTACTAGAAACAAAATAGTATCGTTGTAACTATACAAGATAAGTTTAAAGCATAATTTCCATCTCTTTCAACTTTAACACTCTTGAAAGTCCCTGTGTTAAAGTTGAAAAGCATACAAAGACAATAAACAACATCAGTAGTAAATTTAACTCAAAGAAAACAAATAAGATAACCCACTAGGAGAGTTGAAACCTTCCTTCTACTCAACAATTTTTTTTAAATTATATATTGTCTATTAAGAGACAAGTCACTACAAGAAAAAAGGACATACTTGAGAGAGAGAGAATAAATTCATTTACTATAGGTTTAGTTAATTATAGTAGCAGTCAAGGTAACCCAGTTGACAAGCAAGGAATCCCCAATTACTGAGTCCATTATCCTACTAAGTAAATAAGTGAGTTTACTTGTACTATCTATATAGTTCCATGGCATGGTATGATTTCTCAGTTATAAGTGGAATACTCTTGTGGTAATAAATATATAATATAGACTAATTAATGTACTAGCTGATGACTATATATTATAAACTAATAATCAAGCGATATCCCTTTTCAACCTTGTGGGAATAACTATATAATATAGAATAATTAGTCAATATGGTGATTACTATATAATATGATTATATATTAAACTAATGTACGGGATTAATATTTCTTTGAAAAAATTATGTTATGTGCCATTCATGGAATACCCTTACATGGGCCAAGGGAAAAAAACAAATGATTATGGTACATATTTACAAACCAAAAACCTTGGAAATCCCTATTATCCACCACCCACAATGCAGACTGATGACCTCGAGACCTTTGATGATGCTGAGGATAGAGATCAATACCATTGATGCCACCAATAGTCATGGCAATGCACGTCGATGCCACCACCAAGCATGTGGTTAGAGTGGATTTCACATTGTTTGATTTCAATAGAGTTATACATTATCGGGGTTATAAAACCCTTAATTGGTGATAAATTTTTAGCTTAGGCAGGAGGGGAGAGGGTTTATTTGGGTTTGAGAGACCCTGCTGGAACGGGGGTGTGAACTCAAGAGTTAGGGAATTTAATAACTCACACAAATTGGAAATGTATTTTGGGGTTTTGCAAGTTTATAAGAGTTATATATTTGGACTTGTAACAATGGATAAAAACACAACAATTGGCAGAACTTGGAGGCTCTTAAAGAGGCAGGAGAGGGGATTCTATAGCAGCATAGTACAAATCTACCTCTCCTTCCCAGGTTATTACAAATATATCTTTTGGGGATTCCTAGACTGAACCTTGACCTTCTTGTGTCTACTTGAAGTGAGTCGTGGCCTTCTTGGGGCTGCTTGGACTAAACCGTGACATGTTTGAAATTGCTTGAGCAGGTTGTGAGTTGTTTTGGGATGCTAGAAGTTCACACCCATAACACACATAACAAAAGGGTTAAGGTACAACACTATGAGGGGGATCTAGCATAAATACCAATATAGGGTCAACATAAGATCACAAGTCGACAAGAGGAGTCATAACAAAGTGGGAAAACAATGTGTACACCAACAAGACCAAGGTGTGTCAATAAAGGTTGGAGAATAACCTTTTTACCCATAAAACCAAGGTGTACCATCAAGGTGGGGAAACAAACCTTTTATGCAAAAGACCAAGGTGTCAAAATATTATATTCTCTCTCAAGGTATACACTCCATAAGTGTTCCATACCACAACAATATGTTTTATCATCATCGTATAAGGAAGGTCCATACCACATCAAACGTACAACAAAACCAAAAACTTACAAGAAACCATATCAAGCAAAAAAATTTAAACTTACAAGAAATCAAATCATCTATGAAACTTAGTAAAACTAAGATATTGTATTAAAATTCAGACTTTAGATATATAGGAAATTTATATGCCTGCCAAAATTAAAGTTTGCACCAAAATACTTGATGTCTATAAAACCAAAAAGATGTCTAGATTTTAAAGTCAACAATAACATTATAAGGAAAAACATGACCTATGTATAAGATAATACATTACTAGTTTATAAAAATAGAGAAGAATATCCAAATAACATCACTTGTTCTGCTTGAATTATTTGTGTTGCTTAGACAATCAAAGTTTACATTCCCACCATTCAAGCAAGAAATAAAGTTTGCTTCTTTGGAAACATCCTGACTTCAAATCCCCATACACATCCAGGTCTATTATCCCTCTTTCATGTTCCAACTGTAGTAGAGTGCCAAAGGCCATAACTTTGCATTTTCATGTTCATATACACGTCTAATTAAATAACCATGCATTAATCAACAAAACATCTGGAGGACCTAACACAACATGCCATGAACAAAATATCACAAGGTAAAAGAAATTGAATACATCTTCTACCCTTGTGGAAATAATTTTTTGCATATTCAAAGTCTACATGCTCAAACCACAAAGGCGCTCACCTATAAACCCCGAGGGATAGTGTTTGTCTTCTTCGAATTTTGCCATCAACATAAATAAATCTTTGGATTACAATGGGTTAGAAGCAGAAAATTAAAGAGATTATATTTTAATGCGTTTAAACAGTACTAGAAACAAAATAGTACAGTTGTAAATAGACAATATAGGTTTAAACTTTAAAGCATAGTTTTGATCTCTTTCAACTTTAACACTCCCAAAGGTCCCTATGTTAAATTTGAAAGCATACAAAGAAAATAACTAATAGAAGTAGTAAATCTAACTAAAAGTACAAGGAAAACAAATAAGATAACCTATTAGGAGATTTGAAACCTTCATTATACTCATAATTTTTTTTTTCAGACAGGCCACAGTTTAGTCCAGCCATCCCCAAGAAGGTCACCATTCAAGTCTGTTAGAAAAAAGGACCGCAAAGCAATAACAGATATACTTTTAAACCATTAAACAAGATGCAAAAGACATTAAACACATTACAGAGAGACACACATATAACGTGGTTCACCCAAACGATGGGCTACGCCCACACAAAAATTGACAGTCCTTTTATTACCATCCAGAAAGATGAAGGGATACAAATTGCAACAACACCATTTCACTTACTCTTCACGCTCTCACAGTCTCTCTCACACAATCACAGAGATTGTTTACAATACAATACAATACACAACTGTATTACAATGATTTTCTTTTATAGGGGAAATACCATGGGAAAATACTACAGTTAACCCAATACCATGGGTCCACAGGGGGGCTAAGTCCCCACGCACCCCCCAGATGGAACGAGTGTATAGTAAACCTGGGGTACAAACATGACTACTCAATAATATCTCTGGAGATCTAGCTCCATAACCAACAATATCCCACTTGCAGACTAATCACAACAACTCCACGACTGCTGCACTTTCTCGACTATGATGTGGACCTTAGACTTGGAAAATTTCTTATTTTCACCTTCATGCTTGAAGGCCAACAGAAACAGAGCAGGAACTCAGTTTCTCTCTGGTTACTCCCTTTGTCAACATGTATGTAGGATTATGGATAGAATGTATCTTTTCCAGTTTTAACAGCTCTTCATCGAGAACAGATCTTATGAAGTGGTACTTGAGATGTATATGTTTAGTCTTCTAATGAAAGGATGATTTCTTTGCAAGATGAATGGCACTCTGGTTGTCACTGTACATCCTGCTATTCTCCTACTTCTTACCCAATTTCTCAATGAACCTCTGCAACCAAATCATCGCCTTACTAGCCTCTCCAACAGAAACATACTTTGCTTTCGTTGTTGAAAGTGCAACAACTTGTTGCAGTTTTGAAATCAAAATTACTATTTTTCCACCCACAGTAAATACATACCCTTTGGTTCTCCTCTGCTATGTTTATCACCATCCATATCTGCATCAACATATCCCTATAGAACAGTGTCTGAACCTCCAAAACATAATGTAGGAGAAGTGATACCTCTCAAATACCTGAGAATCCACTGTACTTCCTTCCAATGCTCTTTACCTAGATTATTCATATACCTGCTCACAACTCCCACTACATGTGCAATATATGGTCTTGTGCACACCATGGCATACATCAAGCTTCCAACCGCTGATGAATAGGGAATCTTAGACATGTAATCTATCTCTTCCTGTGTCTCTGGGAACATCTCCTTACTTATTTTGAAATGGCTGGCTAAAGGTGTGCTAACTGGTTTTTCATTCTTCCTTCTAAACATCTGCAACACCTTTTCTATGTACTCACCTTGAGACAATGTCAATTTGTGATTTTTCCTGTCTCTTGTCATTCTCATACCAAGGATTTGCTTTGTAGCACCCAAATACTTCATCACAAATAATTTAGCTAGATTTATTTTGAGCACATTTATATCCTGCATGTTAGACCCTGCAACAAGCATGCCATCCACATACAATAACAAGATAATGTATCTTATGTTATCTAGTCTCTTGAAATAAACACAATGGCCAAAATGACATCTATCATAACCTTGTTCTGTCATAAACTTATCAAATTTTAAATACCATTGTCTTGGAGATTGCTTCAGGCCATACAAGCTCTTCTTCAACTTGAAAACCAAATTCTCCTTCCTTTTGACCTCATATCCTTGCGGCTGCTGCATATAAATATCTTCCTCCAAATCCCCATGGAGAAATGTTGTTTTTACATATAACCATTCAAGATGCAAATCTTCTACCGCCACTAGACTTAAAATAGTTCTAATTGAAGTCATTTTAACAATAGGAGAAAATATTTCATCAAAGTATATACCTTTCTTTTGCGCAAACCCCTTTACAACAAGTCTAGCCTTGTACCGCTTCTTGCTTCCATCTTCTTCCTTCAACCTGTAAACCCATTTATTCTGCAATGCCCTTTTTTCTATAGGCAATTTAACCAGATCCCAAGTCTGGTTTCTTTCCAATGAGTCCATATCCTCATCCACACCTTGCTCCTACTTATTTCTAGTTTCTACCTGCATTGCTTCTTCATAAAATTCTAGTTCACCAGAACCAATCATCAATAAATAATATAGTGAATGAGAGAATCGTTCAGGGGGTCTACTTAACCCGGAATATTTTCTTACATTTACAGGAGTTTCAGGCACATGTTTATGATCTTGATTTCTGGTGCCTTTGGAACTTCATTTTCTTTGATTTCATCAAGCACTTTGTACTATGTGTTTTCCTTTTCCTCTTTCTTTCCCTGCAACTGATCTTTGTACATGACCTTTTCATTGATACTACATCTCTACTCCTAATGATTTTTCAATTTTTAAGATCCCATAAGCGATAACCAAAATCGTCAACCCTGTATCCAATAAAGGTACATTTCTTGGATTTATCCTTAATCTTTGTTCTATAATCTTTATCAATATCAACAAATGATTCACAACCAAAAGTTCTCAGAAATGAGTATTTTACCTATTTACCTGTCCATGCCTCCTCTGGAATGCCACAATCCAAAGCGCTTGAAGGCCCTCTGTTTATTAAATAAATAGTAGTGTTTACATGTTCAGTATCAGCCCAAAACTGTAAGGGAAAAGTTGCATGCAATCTCATACACCTTGCACGCTCCATGATCATTCTATTCATCCTTTCTGACACACCATTTTCTTGTGGTGTTCCAGGGACTGTCTTCTCTCTACGAATCCCATTGTGTGAACAGTAACTATCAAACTCCTTGTTGCAGTACTCACCTCCATTATCATGTCTAAGACATTTCAAACTTTTTCCTGTCTCATTCTCAGCCAAATATTTCCACTTCTTAAAAGTATCAAACACATCATATTTTCGTCTAATGCAATAAACCCAAGTTTTTCTAGTCACATCATCCACTAAGAGATTGTACCTGAGCCAGTGCCCATACATATGTGTGGACAAGCTCTAACTTTTCACTCTTCTTTTCTTTCCCAACCTGAGAAATCTAACTCTCTTCAGTTTTCCATAAACACAGTTCTCACATAATTTAGAAATTCTAACCAGCAATAGATTAATTTCACTCACAACAAATTACAATTGATCATGCAAAATTGTCAATAATGGAGACTGAATATGGAGCTGTAACACAAAATTATATTAAATCAGTGTACAATAGCCAACCCTGTAATAACATAGGTTGCTGAATATATAGAATACATCAATAGGTCGAATGCATAAGGAGGCATCCAAAACTAGCATAAAGCAGGCTTATCCAAAATAGGCAAATCCCCCATAGGTGTAAAAAACTGATCCCAAATCTGTCATGAGGCTCACGAATTGGCAAGGGTACATGGGCAAGCTAATGAGTGGTGAAATGGCATCTCATAA
>LPNX011228538.1:118394-185702 GCA_001517045.1 Pseudotsuga menziesii | reverse complement strand
CAGCTGCATTGGGCTCTGCTTCTGTTGCCATAGTCACCCTATAGAGGCCTTTCTCTCTCAACAATATCTCCATCTCTGCTTTCCATTCAAAGAAATTGAAAGGAGTCAAATAGTTTTTTGTGAATCCATAGCTTTAGAAAATCTGTCCCGGCTGTCAGTAGAAGGCTCCCAGTCTTGATGTCAAACCTGCAAAACAATTTTTGAAGGAGAGTAATAACCTACAATGGCTCTGATACCATGTATAAATTCTGACCAGCAATAGATTAATTTCACTCACAACAAATTACAATTGATCATGCAAAATTGTCAACAATGGAGACTGAATATGGAGCTGTAACACAAAATTATATTAACTCAATGTACAATAGCCAACCCTATAATAACATAGGTTTATAAATATATAGAATACATCAATAGGTCGAATGCATAAGAAGGCATCCAAAACTAGCATAAAGCGAGCTTACCCAAAATAGGCAAATCCCCCATAGGTGTAAAAAACCGATCCCAAATCTGTCATGAGGCTCACGAATTGGCAAGGGCGCATGGGAAAGCTAATGAGTGGTGAAATGGTAGCTCATACATGCTTTTTCATGGAGGAAAGAGTGGAGGATGAAAGGGGCAAAAACCAAGTTCACCTCACCTAGTCTTGCTTTCCTATGTGCCTTAAAACACTGAAAAAGCAGGCAATAAAGAAGAAAAAGAAGAAGGGCGCCTAGGAGGCGAGGAATAAAGTAGATTTGATTCCTAAGGCTTTCCCAAGTGCTACATGAGTCAAATATGGCAATTTTGACCTCTATGGATAGGCAATTAACAACTTGCACATGGTGGGACTCATGAACTAGGCAAATAAGACAAAAATAAATGAATTAATGTCTAAGTGGGTAATACTATGGGTTTGATTATTCTAACACATAATTCCAAACTTACCTACTTCAGATATGGAAGTAGTTTCCTTGAGTGGAGAATCTGCATCCCCTTCTCACTCATGTGGCCAAGCCTATGATTCCACAATGATGCACATGTTTGTGTGGAAGCTACAGAGATAGAATAATCAGTATTATGAGGACATAAATATAACGTACCTACCCTATCTCATTTTTCTATTACCACTGATCCTTTAGTGATATTCCACCATGTTTCTCCAAAAGTAGACAAACAACCTCTATCTCCCAACTTCCCTGTTGAGATCATATTTCTTTTCATAGCAGGAATGTGCCTTACATATTTTAGCATACATTCACTTCCATTATTTAACTTAATCCGTACCTTACCCTTTCCAACAATTTTACATGGTTCATCATCCCCCAATAAAAAAATGTCCAAAATCACCTTGAACATAATCATGAAAGAAATTCCTATGGGGTGTAGCATGACATGAAGCCCCTGAATCTACTACCCAGTAATTTCTAGTATTATCTAATGCAAGAATCAAAGCATCTTGTAACACATCACCTGCTACATTCGCTTCCTGAGTAGTCTCTCGTTTCCTATCTCCTTTCTTCTTTGGAGCTCTGTAGTCTTTCTTCAGATGTCCTTTCTTACCACAGTTCCAACACTCTATTTTTCCAAATATGGAATTGGATCTTCCCTTTCCAGACTCGCTCTGGTTTCCTACACTCTTTCCTCTCTCCTTTTGTCTCCTTTTTCTCACCATGGTCAACACATTACCTGATGTCTCACCTATGCTTTTTCTTCGCATTTCCTCGCTAATAATAACACCAACAACATCATCAAACTTAAGAGTGTTTGAACTAGGGACAAAGTTACTTACAGACATGACCAAGCTATTCTAGCTTTCTGACAATGAACACAAGATTAGAAGATCCCAAACCTCATCATCAAAGTTCACTTTTACAAAACTTAACTGACTAGTAAGTGTATTAAACTCATTTAAATGATCGGCAACAGATCCACCTTCCGACATCTTCATATTAAATAAATGCTTCATTAAAAATACCTTGTTGGAAGTCGAGGGTTTTTCGTAGAGCTTACCCAACGCGCTCATCACACCCTCTGTTGTTTTTTGTTTCGTAATATTGAACTCCATCAACAAAGCTAGACACAGCCATATTGTTCCCAGTTCCTTTCACAACAGAATTTGATCCCATAATCTGACGGCTTCCATGTCTGAAATTCGACAGAAGCATGTTGGTAATTCGATAAAAAACAATTTTTTTGTCGTCGGTGTCATATCATTGGATATTCGACTAGATACCAAACCCCGCCGAATTTTTGACTCCCATCTTGTTGAAAATCCGACTTCTCTTTCTTAATGACATAAGGAATGCTTTGTCGGATTTCTGACGGAAACGTGTCGAATGTCCGACGAATCTTTATTCATTGCTCTAATGGTGAATTCTGGATTTCCCAACTTCACCTTGTCATTTGTGCAACGCTTAGGTCATCGGATTTTCGACAAGTTCTACTTAGTTTTTCGACGACGTACAATGGATCGCTCTTGTCGGACTTATGGAAACCTCGTCAAAATAGGGCCATAGCTCGTCGGATAACCGACAAGCTTCTATATAGTTAAAAAAAATTATACATGTGGAATATGGTCAACCCCAAGCATAGAATATGGTCACACCAAATTTTTTATTGAAAACAACAACTTAATAAGAGAATCAAAGGACTTGGTTACATTGACCATCATAGGAACTAACAAGATCCAACTCTAAGATTAATGGCCAAGATATACTACTCAGAAATATATATATTTGTTGGTTAAGTCCTTTCAAATGCTTACTCATGGAATGATTGGCAGATGTTTAATAAGTGGTCAGAAAACTTACCCATGAAAGAGAATCAATATATGTACTCTTATATGCCACCCGAATAACATTGATATTCACCTAGTCACTACCATTGTTGCTTAATACAACTGCCAAGAATTCTTCATTTTCATTCACAGCATAAATATTTAATGCCACTGATCCATCTTCACTTAGCTTGTTAGGTCAAGCAAGACCTCTGCTTCTACTTCCAAATTTTCCTGAATATCATAAATTTAGAAAACAAAAATCAAATCATATTTTGCGTCCCCACCCAACACGCAAAAACGAAGAAGATGAAATAAAGAAACAAAGGAAGAACGGTCCAACGTAATTATTAAAAATTAACTAAAATGTGTTCAGGAAACAAATCAAATTTTCACAAATGACATTAAATTTTCACAAAAAATTTGATCATAATCCTTTAAACAATGTCTTTACAAAATTTGTCTGTCAATCTCTTCTCAGAATTTTGAAGTATACCTGGACATATAGGACACTCTGCGCTTGGAACCCGGAGTTAGAGAAACAGAAGTACTTATCACCATGTTTGGATGGACGGCTATATATAGGATGGTTAATAAAATTTGTGATGTACTCTCTCAATTTCTCTCTTGTCTCACAAGTATGTAGTACGGATTCAATTAAGGTTGCTTGTTTCTCAACAAAAATCCTTCAACTCCTTCGCATTAGGGTGTTCAATCCTGTAAGAAAAAATAATTGATATTTATTAGAACCTCAAATAAGACAAGGTTTCTCATCATCTTCCATTCTTCAGAAGGAAAATATTTAATCTGTAGCAATCTCTAATCTTCCATTTGTAAAAAATTGTATTGGTTTACCAACAGAGCATTGGTTCAGAGTT
The DNA here is from genome assembly GCA_001517045.1 of Pseudotsuga menziesii. Lineage (NCBI taxonomy): Eukaryota > Viridiplantae > Streptophyta > Pinopsida > Pinales > Pinaceae > Pseudotsuga > Pseudotsuga menziesii. The sequence continues at coordinate 182,066 of LPNX011228538.1, read as the reverse complement.
TTCCAGACTGTGGTTCTATGTTACAAGAAACAAAGAAACAAGAAACGGATTGAGAAATAGAAATTAAGAATTGGAGTCTAGAGGTTTCATATACAAGAAATGAAGAGACTAAAAAAACAACAACTCTAGATAAGAGGTAACATACCTTTCATATTAGAACATAAATATGCACATTAAAAAAATTAGATGAATAAGAAAAACAATATTTGAAATCCATTCAACATCTAATAGTTAAGGTAAACATCTAAAATCTAAAAGAGCTAGTAAATTTATGTGTTGTATACATCAAGTTCAAGTCTTAGCACAAGCATGAGAGAAGTCTATATTTGTAATTAAGGTAATGAGTGATGTGCAATATTTTAGAAGCGCTCCATCAATCGAAGCATCCAAAGCACACTAAAAATATTTTCAAAGCTTATGGTTATGGTAGTAGAGTGAAAAGACAAATCAATCCAATAAACTAGCAGTAAAGCCTTAATTCAACATGTAGCTTAACATGGGAACCTGTAGCATGACTTGAATAAATTTAGGCTCATAGAAATCACAGTCCAAGGTACATTCTTGTAGCCATAGATTGAGTAGAAGAGGATACGCTACAGGTCATGAGGTTGTTTCCTGTTGGAATTTCCTATGGTCTGGAATAAGGATGTGATCATCCAGATATGAAATATAGGCCCTTTTTCTGAGGAATCTCTTCCCATTTTGAGTCATCCTACTGAACAAAAAGAACACATAGGCCCTTTTTCTGAGGAAGTTCTAATCTAGAAAAAAATAACACATAGGAAAACTCAACCATAGCATTCCCATGTTGCATGAAAAGTAGAGTTGTATCCCCACTGACCCCATATTTCCATACAAGAACACAGATACTATCATATTTGGTAACTAAGTCGCTAAATGCAGCTTCATCACAATAGTTGCTTGATTATATTATGGTTATGCATGAACCTTGTTGTTTGGGTATTTTCATGGAAACATAAGTTATTTATCAGTTGATTCCAAGTGAACTGCATGGATTTTATGGAGTTTTGGTTTTATGATTTTGTTGTACGTTGTTTGGGAAATTTCATGGAAACTTAAAGGATTTTATGGGTTGATTCCAAGTGGAATGCATGGCTCTTATGGACTTATGGTTTTATGATTTTTTTGTATGTTGTTTCCTGTGGAAACTTTGATAGATAGTTCACTTGGATGGATTAAATAGATAGCGGAGTTTTAGCCCAATATGTTTTTTCCTTTCTTGTGTTGGGCTTCCTAGCGGCCCACTTTGTTCATTATTGTTTATATTAGTAGTTGAAGGAAATATTTAATAAAAATAAATAAGTCAAACCACAGAGAAAAATTATATTTACAAAAAGACTCACCAGCACCATCCTAATTCCAAATGAAAAGACCCTACTTCATTTTTCATCATCCTAACTCCAAACCAAACAGAATATATTTTACCTTTTGAACAGTTTTCTAGTCTTCATATTCCTCATATTCTTCACTCTCAGATTCCTCAGAACTGCTCTCCTCCTTTATGGAAGGGGATTTGATGATCCCTCCTTCATTATGTGCAGCAAAACAAAAAGAATTTCCATGAAAACCTAATTAGCAAAGAGAAATAAAAAATTATTGACAGCCAACTCATATCATTGCAAAGAAAACTAATAAACATGCACATACCTTTTGAGTTTCCAAGCTTGCTAATTTTTGGTTTGGCTGGGAAACCTTTGCTACAAGCTCCTAATTACAAATCCAAATAACAACACAAATACTCTATTGTGAACATTTTCAAAAGTATAGAAACACTACAAAAACCCACTAAAATAAAGTCATAATGTATAGATTCTAGAATCTAGATATATAATAAAGACCTTTCCTGAGACAATTATAAATTATACAACACAAAAAACCTCATCAAATGATTCATCTTCATTGTTGCCATCCTCACCGCTTTCTTCTACTGGTTTTCCTTTGGCAACATTTATTTTCTCCATGTCATTCTCTTCCAATTTATTTTTCCTGTAGCCTCTGCAATGTAAATATCATTGTCACTTCTTTATTTGAGGGACTACTTTGAAAATCCTATGAAAGTGTGTAAACACCAACCAGAAATTGAACTAACTACAACTTCCATATAATCCGTAAATTCTAGTGTCTGACCTAGATAATTGAACCTTGACCTTAGGACCTGTTGTACCAAGAAGATCTTCATATATAAGGGTATCCGAGTATAACTTCCCAAAAATTCAGCATCACCAATTTACATTTCCATTTATGAGACCCACCATTGTGTTTATATCTTTTGTGGTTTTTGTCACAATTGGAAGGAGGGTTTTTTTGGAATTAGTATTCCATCCCGTGTGGCTTAGGGATGGCTTAGTGAATATTAGATTTATTACATGTTTATTTTTATTTTCTTTCCACTAAAATATGAGAACAATAAGAGAGAAATGAGAATAAGAAATAATATTGCATCTTCAAACTAAAAAGCTACCTTGAACAATTGCTAGATGGAAAAAAAATTATTTTGCTCCAGATGAAAATGAAAATCATAAATGTCTCCTTGGAATTGAAAATTCCACTTTTGCCTCCTCAAATTGCTCTAGTTGTTGGACATTAAAATCATATTATCTCTGTGGTATTTATGTTTTGGGTTTTGTATAGTGCAGAAATGTTCTTTTTTTAGTATTTAAGAGTTTTACTAGGGTTATCAAATGGTAAGTTAGGGGTGTACTGTTAGGGATAAAAATTAGTGTATTTTTCAAGGCTTTTTTTATCAAAGAAAAATGAAATAATGGAAAATGGCCAAGGTTGTTTAGAAGAAAATCCCCATGAAATAAGGGATTTCCTTCATTAGACCCTCGGGGACATTCAGGATCTCAGAGATACAGATGTTTCTCTACATACCCAAGCACCCAGACTGTCGGAACAACAGGGAGGGAAATACTCACATACAGAGATGAGACCCTAGGTGAATTGTAACATATATAAATAAACCTCTAATAATAATAATCATCATAGATGACAAATTGAGGATTAGTCAAATTAATCAATTATTGATCCTGATCTAAATACTAAAACAATTAATCACAGGCAAAAAATCATGATTTTTCCAAAATTGAAATAATCAATATTAATTAGAAATAATTGCTAATTAGTGGGAAATAGATAGCCGTGCATGGAAAAGCACCAATAATGGTTGAAAACTAAAATTTTAGGGGGTTATTGTTTTCATTCCCAAAGCTATGTGTTAATCAACATAATACTTATTTTTTTCCAAATTTATGCAAGGCTTTGAAAAGTGCATACTACTTGCCTCTAGTTCTCATTTTTTCATGGATTATAGAACAATTTTAGAAAACATAGTCTTGTTTTTTTTCTAGCAATATTTTATGTTCATTTTTTTCCCTATGTTTGAACATTGAAATTGGTCATTTATTTGGCAATATGCGAAAGGCTAAAAACCCATTTTGACAGTATGATGAAACTGAGGATGGGATAAACAGAATGAAATTACGTTGTAAGCTATGTGGAACATATATGAAGAGGGGTTCACAAATTCAAATACAATTTTTAAAGAATCCCAAGGCATGATGTTATAGTTAGTATCATCCCCGGAAATTATCCAATATGCCATGAGGCTCCTCATGAGTTAGAAAGAAAGATGAGTAGGCAACTTAAAAACTTGAAAATTGTTGTTGGAGGAATCGCTAGATCTCCTAGAGCCACAGGTGTATCCAAGAACATGGATTGTAAGAGGAAATCCACAGGTTCAGCATCCATGAGGACCTTTCCTATGTTTGTTCTAAGAATCAAATAGGGGTCACACCCATCCATTATTAAATCAGTGGTTAGAAAAAAAGGAATAAGTTGACAATTGTGGCAAGGTATCTTTTAGAGCAACAAATATTTGATCATTTCCAATACTAGTGTCTTCTCCTAGGGTATGCTTGTTGCTGACACTATTATTGGTCCAATTGGCCTACGATATAAATCCCCTTACCTATGAGTAGTGGTGGTGCACTCCTTCAAAAGGAAAAGGCTATATAGGGACTCAACTGGAGGAACCGAGAAAATCATTAGGGGCACTAGATGCATTGTATAGTCTGATGGTTGGACAGATGGGAAGGGAAAGGCCCTTCTTAATTTCATAGTAAACTGTTAAAAGGGAACAAAGTTTATGATGCATCTATACATGTTAAATATTAGCATTGTTCTATTTTTAGTTGGATGAATTTTTCAAATAATTGTGTAGCATGTGGTGCAGGTAATCACCAATAATGTTGATAACTATGTAGGTGCCAACAAGTTGTTGGTGGAGAAGCACCCCACATTGTCTTCAACTCCATGTGTTTACCATTTCATTGAATGATGCTCAAGGATATCAGCAAACTCACATTTTTCAATGAAACCACTGATCAAGGCATGAACATGACCAAATACATATATAAACATGCATTTTTCCTTAGTCTCATGAGGTGGTTCACAAGGAACAGGGAGTTCTTGCACTCTATAATTAAACATTTTTCCACCAATTTCATTTCCCTCCTATCCCTTAACTGTGAACTGAAGCTAAAGAGATGTTCCTTTTCGATGAGTGGCATGGTTGTGCCTATAGCACAAACTCATAAACCAAGATGTATTTTGGCAAGGAGTGGAGGAAGAGTGCTCAACCAACAAAATTTTTGTAAAGGTTCTTCATTTAGTTGATGGGGAAAAGCAAGGAGTGGAGGAAGTGTGGTCAATCCAAAATATTTTGGTAAAGGTTCTCCATTTAGTTAATGGGAAAATACCACAATGGGCCACTTGTATGAAGCTTTATGGATAGGTCCAAAGAAGTTATCAAATTTTTCTATGAGTAAATTTACCCAACAAATGATGGCCTTGAGAAATAACTAATTCTTTGAGATAGGATTGATCACTGCTGGAATGGGACACTCCATTGTCTCATTCATGTCCTTGACCCTGCCTTTTCATATGTGTAATTTTTTGTTTTAATGAGAGATATAAAATTGTTTTCACTACCCCTTAGGGGACTTATGCATATGTGTGGATGCCTTTTGAATTGACAACTGCTAAATCCACTTTCCAATGTACTATGGAATTTGCTTTCTCTAATGACTACATAGAAGTGTACCAAGATGATTTCACTGTTTTTTCAAGGAATAGGTATGATCATATTGGACACTTATCAAGATTGTTGACAGGTGCAAATCCTTGGGCATATCGCTGAATTGAGAAAAATCATCTTGGGTGTCTTTGAAGGAAAGATTTTGGAACACAATATTGGAGTAAGGATTGATCCTAAGATAGTGAAGGGTATCTAGGAGATTATTTTTACTAAAAAAAAACAAGTCATTCAATCTTTCTTTGGTTTCATCAATTCTATAAAGTGTTTCATTTCATATTTTTGCGAAAATTGGAAGGCCTATATCAAATATGTTGAAGAAAGATCACGACTTGATTCTTCCATTCCTCTTTAGATGAATTCCGGAATGGTACTCCTCTCATCTATGCATTTGTTTCCAATTATGTTTTTGAAACCTCATCTATCCCTTTGTTTCCAATTATGTTTTTGAAAATTTTGGTTACAACCAATCTTGAATACGTTGAAACATTTCATGCTTCTTTTTGGGAAATATTTTGGTTAAAACATCTTGATAAGATCGAGTTTGAAGAAGTGGAGAGAAGAAGCAAAGAAATCCTTTGCAGATATATCAAGCAAAGTCTATGTTGTTTTCTTACAAAAAAATTAGCAAGGGAGTGAGCAACCAATTACTTTCATGAGCAACATACTTCAGGGGGGAAAGATTGACTTAAGCCTCAATGGAAATACAAGTGTATGCCTTGGTGAAGGAACCTAAATACTTTCATGATCACTTTTGTAATTCTAAGAGGGTGGCCTACATTCCTCATCCCATGGTGAAGGATATACTTTTGCAATAGGAGAGCAGTGGGACAAGGGGTAGGTGGATCACCAAGATCTAGGACTAATACCTTGAGTTAAATACAAATACAATGGTTCATGGCCAAGGTTTGTCCAGGTTGATGGCTGGGAGCATCCTTGATACAGTGGACAAGGCCACCATGGAGGATCTAAAACTAACCAATTAAGAAATGCAATATTACCTTCCTTAGAGTGGTAATGTTTAGTCTTTGCTTACTAAAGTGGAGAATGCCTGAAAGTTTCTCTGACATGTTCAGCAATTACAACCCTACACATTGGTAATGTTCAGTAGTTACAACCCTTAAAGGATAAGTACAAGGACTATTACATATCATGATATGAGGGTTTCATAACTTATGGTCATCACTATAAAATCTGTAGAATACTTATGGGTTTCTTTCTTGGAGAATATGGTGTCAATCCAACCTAATGCAAAGGGTTTTTTATTCTAATTTTTTGTTTAGTATGACATAATGCACATTGTTGGTAAGTTCCCTATTTTATCAATGTTCAATCTGTGGGATATGTGGACAGTTGACTCATGATTAATGAGATATCAAAATGATTTCATCATATTGGGTGGACTATTAAAACCTACCTTTCAGATGTAGATCAATCCATGAATACAACTATACTAAGGCTTTGTGCCTAGTGAACCCAAAAATAAACTTGGCCCCACCCTCATGCACTCAAGCTAAGAATAGGGTTTGCTAATAGCTCAACAATACCATACTCTAATGCTACTACTGGAATGACATAAATGAAAGGCTATATATATACATTATAAAAGTACTATCTTGGAATTCTTGGCCTACAAATACATTAGATATATTTTTTTAAATATTTGTGAAAAGACTAGATTCTACAACTTACTAACTCATAAAGATCAAAAGTTTCTTTTCCAAGTTCTTCAATCATAGAAACAACCTAATAAATCAAACTATTTAAGTTACGTTTATAGATCAGATAGAACAAAGTTTGCCTGAATGTATGGTAATCACCATCATCAACTAAATGTGCATGTGTGCACATGCATAAATACCCAATACATAGTTGAATCAAATAAAAGAAAACGTAATTATACCTTGATTTGTGGAGCTTCACACTGTCTTCTTCTGCTTTGCCTTTCAAAACATCATTCAACATACTTCAAATTTTGTCCTATTGCAATAATTTCATGTTAGGACCCATCAAATAAATATTTGTTTGTTTATGAAAATAACAAAACCAGTCTAAATAAATACAACACTATTACAATGTAAATTACAATACTATTCAACTATTCAAGTAAATTAATTGTTAATAATAGCTCACATGGTTAAACATTGAGAACCAAAAACACTATGTATATAAGGCCATCAATCACATCAAAACGCCATTTCTTTCCTCTTAACTATGAAAATGTTTCTCAACGTTATCTATAATAAGTTCTAGTGGAGGAGTCAAATAGCAATAGTAAAAATTAAACACTAAAATTATAGAAATAATTGTTTTTAATGTATTCTTCCTTACCATTCATTGAGATCCTCTATGTTTCAAAAATAATTTAATATTCTCTACTAAACAAGACCAACCACATGAAGACGGAATCTCTTATGTCCCCTCCCCCCCTCACATCCCTCTCAATTCCACAAACCCAATGCATCTACTTGCAAATTATTTCACTCAATAGTTGAAAGAAGCTTTCATTAAATCATTCTTTAAATAATTCATTAAACCATTCAATCATTCAACAGCTGAAAAAAAAATTCATTAAACCACTCATTAAATCATTCATTAAACCATTCATTTAGTCAATAGCCGATAAAACAATATGTAAACCATTCATTCATGAAACAAAGGAAAAAACCATGTAAATTTTTTTATTATAAATAAGAATTACTCAGATTTTCTTTAGTCACTCCTTTTTACTTTTCTTCTCTTTAAATAGTTAGTCAGAAGTGAATCTTAAGGAATATGATCCTTGGTCTCCCTACTAGACTGCTCGCAAGGTTGAACTTGCAGCGAGGGGCAATGAATTTCTGCAATAATGTCATAACGTTTCATTAATTTATTTCTATTTATATAAATACAAGTAATTCATTTAAAAAAACATTACAAAGGTGTTTTTTAACCTAGCATGGGCACATCAGCATGTTCATCATTATTTCGTACATGCTCAACTTGTCTAGTGTTATCTACATCTACATGCTCTACATTTGAATTGTGTAGAATTTGAATTAATTTTCATCATCTGCAGTTATCTATACAAAATAGTAGCATATTAATAAATTCATTACCAGGAATCGAAGCATGATCTTTGTCTGGTTGGTGTACATCCTCAACATGAACAGGATAATTACTTTCTTACTAAAAAAGGAATAAATAAGTTATGTTATTTTTTTATAACGAATAAATTGCATTAGAATTAATAAATTATCATTAAACTATATAGTTTTTATATACCTGCACACCAGATGATTCAGCAAAAGATCATGTAGTATGCCCAGATAAGCTTCTATGGGGTTCAACAACGGCGTCAAATCCCTGTTCAAAGCCAAGCTTCATGTCTTCCTCAGTGGGAAATTCTTTGAACCGATCGGCCTGCATATTTGCATGATGTCATTAATTTAACATTTTTTTCCAAAATAAAACGAAAAATAATTTTTTGTATATTATTTGGATGCGGTTTTGGGTTTTCGATACTTACATATCGAGCTGCCAAGTTCGAATAACCACTGGGCCCAAGCTTCTGTTGACCAATTTTTTCCATTCTTGCCTTGTTGTCCTTAGATGTGTCCGACTACCTAATCAAGTGTTGAATTACATTAGTCGATGTTCCAAATTTGATATAAAAACTAATCATTAATAAGGCTTACCATTACATTTTGGAATGTATTGTGTACCTCCCTGTTCCTAGTGGTATTTTTCATTCTTTTCTCAGGCCCTTCTCTTTTCCATCTTCCACTAGGGCTTTCCACTCCCTAGATGGAATCATCATAGGGTGCCCATACCTAGGGTTCTTTTCTAGGTGAACCCTATACTAGTCCTGGACAATCTTCAGATGTTTTCCAGCCTTCTGTAGGACCTTCAATGTATCGAAGGTATCTTTTCCAAAAAGACCAACCAAGTGATTAGTTAGCTCATCCTTTAAATCTTTTTCCTGCTTGTCCCACCTTGTGTGGATGGTGGGCCAGAAGATATCCAAGGAAAAATCATTCATATATTTTTAAAATATATCATTTCCTGCAAAACATTAATGCCATCACTAGTCAACATTAAAAAATATTATCGGTATATTAGACACAAATTATTAAAACTAAATTGAACAATCTATAATCACATGGAATCTTCTCTATATTTATTGGCATGAGTTCTTCACCAAAAATGTTGTCACTACTAAACCAGTGCTAGTGACACAAGAAGATCCAGGAAATGCATCCACCTCTCTATCTAACCCTTCATCCACCCCTTCTTCTACAACATCTGTTGTGGGTCAGTCAACATTGGCTACATCCTCTATTGGCATCGGGGGGTGTCGTAGAGCGTGTTGTCAACTGTTCAGTAGAAAATAAGGGAGGAGTATGTGGTGTATGTGGAGTGGTTTCGTCACTGGGACCAACAACGCCTTGAACACCACTGTAAAGCTGCATACTTTCCTGTAAATACAAACCATTGTATTATAAGTTGAATAGCATATAAAATTAAATATTATAAAGTTTTAAATGAATTTACATTATTATTCAGAAACTTACTTGCAATTTTCGACATCTCTGTAACAACAATTGAATGTTTCATTTGATCTCTTCTATTTGTGGAACTGTCAATGTTAGAAGAGTAGTTCCTCATTTTGTTTTTCCATGGTCTTCTGTAGTACCCTCGACGGGTCTGTAGACCTACTAATTTCATTATCTTTCATCAACTATGAGACCTCAAACTGTAAAGAGTGTTGAGATGGTGTTTCATAAACTGAATCCCCTATCTGCAATAGAAATATATAAAACATTGCTTAGTCTTTGAAGCAATAATGTGCGCAAAAAATTATATTCAAAAATGGTCTATCATGATAGATTCATATGATTACATCTAGGTTTACCTGATGCATAGACGAGGGTGTGGTTTGATCAACATTTGGGGACTTACCCCGATCAGCCACCTACAAAAAAAGTAGAGAACATCTTCACAATGAATGCAATATGTAAAATGCATTACTTTCTCCAACCTCTATATATGAGTTCACATTCAAAGAGCTTCTAACATTACACCTACCTAATCACACAACTTTTAGGTCAATTCTCCAGTCTACATTTGTCCGATTATTCATTTTCTTGGCCACTCCTCTCTCCTTAATCTACACCCATAGGCTTACATATAACTTAGAAAAACTTCCAACTCATCACAACAAACTCTCGTCTGAATATTGTCCCAATAGCCATTATGGTTTTGAGGTTGTATCAATTGCATCCGGATCGATCATTTAGGGTTGAATTGAATGGAATTCTTCATGTTTAGGGTTCAATTGAATGGAATTATTCATGGATGGAATGGAAAAATTCCATCGTTTAGGGTTACAACCAAACATTTAGAGGTATATGAGAGATAACAATGGACAAACAATAGGGAAATTAAGGTTTGCGGGTTTTGACAAAAATGAATAATCCAATCCTGAGTTTGCAGATCTAAGGTGCAAGGATATGCAAGAAATGAGGAATCATAGAGGATAAACAAAGGAACCATTGACCTAAAAAGGTCATGGAATAATTATTTTGTTTATACTACAATTTCCATTCCACACCTTAGCTAGCCTATGGCACCACAAAGGTGAAAAAGGATGTATAGAATTATCAAGACAATTTCTATAATTGAAAGGAAAGGGTAGGATTTTCAAAGTATACCACTATTGAAATTTTATGTTGGAACAATTGTTTGAAAACCACAATAATTACTTATGAAACACAAGGAGAAAACATTCCTTCTTTGGACATCAATCCCTCATAATTCCATCCCTCTAGTGCTATTCATTTTGGCATATATATGTCTAGAATACTATCCATTAATTTCCAACAAAGTTTATGTGAATCCTTATTTTAAGTCCATGTTTTACTAAGTATACTAAGGGGTGAATAAGGATGAAGCTACCAATATTTCGGTTGAAGCAGGTTGCAGATCAGTATGTCTCTTTTATTGTTGAACCCTTAAATTATTGAATTGGAAAATGGCTATCCTCATACAAGTGGAAAGCATTCTTTGCACAAGAATCTTGAGTCTATATAGGTGGAGAAATTCCTGACTTCCATTTCTAGTGTCAGACATATCTAACCTACAACATAAAATACAATTTTGTATGTATGGGTAAGGCCTACCTTCTCTTCAAAGAAAGAGAAGGAAATCTAATGGGTGCACCGAGCATAATAAGCATGGGGTTGCATTTAAGCCTTGAGCTATGTCAGCTAAAAAACAAACACAAGCAGTTGTGCTTACATTTTGGCACATAATCAACTCCATCAATGATTTATTAATGAACTCTACCAAAAGTAGTTTTACAAATTCCTTGTTACAGCTTTAGCTAGAATGTGTGATTAATCCCCTAAAAACAAGCTAGCCCAACTATAACCTAAGGGTGTTACCCACTGTCACCTCAGTAACAATTTTTCTACACTTCCAGTTGGATCTTGTCATCAAAATACAATATCTCTCACCAATAATCATTGTTGTGCACACTAAAGATTCCTCAAAGACCATATAATGGAGAATCTACTATAGGTCCATCATTGATGGTGTGTCAAAGATTTACCAAAACAGACAAAGAAATATTGATCTTGTAACCTCTTCCCACCCCTTGTGCTAGAAGATAAAATCAATGTATTGATGCATTTCTACCGTAGCATGGACCATATTTCAGGTCTCTACCATGCCCAAAACTCAAATCAGAGATGCCCTAAAATGTTGTTGACTGTTGTTATAAAGGCAGAGAGACAAATGAAAACATGCATATTTTGTCGGCCACAATTGAAATCCAAGCCTCCTACTACTGGCCTTTATGAACAAAACTAACCTAGGACTTATAATAAGGATCCTGGAATTATTCAAAACAGTACCAGACCTAGATACTATCTACTAATGCTTAAGAGGCTGCTATGTGCTCAGAATTTTGATCACTAGGAATTAGCCTAGTTTAGCTCAACAAAACTCCAATTGACCACCCATCATGACCTATGCATTATTTTGTAGTATTTTCCAATTCATTTGTAGTATTTTCAGGCCTATACATGATTTTTCATAGTCACGGATTAGGTAAATAGTTACATCTTAATTTTTAAGGCCCATATGGGGGTTGAGAAGAAATTGATTCACTAATTTTGGACAATTTTAAAGTCTTCCATGTGGTTTAATCCCAAGAACTCAACATAATATGTATGCCTAACTTTGAAATCTTACACCACTATATATAATAATTTTTTGGTGCCATATTTCATGGGAAAAAAAAGGTGGAAGAAAAAGCATGAAGTGGATTCTATTGGTGCTTGAACTCATGTCTAGCAGTAGAAAGTAGCCTCCTATCCATATTCTAGGCTGACTTATGCATTTGAACAGCAGTTCTGGGCATGTTTTAGTAGCAAAGAATGCATAGAAAGCCAATTCTGGGATAATTCTGTGAGCTGAGAACTAATTATGCTATGTTCTGGGTGAAATTTATTGGTGTCCATTTGGCATGTCCTCTGGAGGACAAATCTATCCTATTCATGGAAAAATAGATATAAATCAAATTTTAGGTCCATCCTATTTTAAATTTTTTTAACAATTTTACAATTTTGATCTTCCTTTAGTATAGTCTTCATTAGAGCCATTTTCTCATCCATCTTCTGTAGTATATTATGTGTCAATATTTCCTAGTATTCTAAGTGATCCTAACTTAATGGGGTTATTACCAATTACAAGCAAAGGCATTCTAGAAATCTGTGTCCTATGACAAAGATTGCTTGTAATTGCTAAATGGATTAGAAATCTTTGTCCTATGAAAAATATTACTTTTTAGATAGGTCTATACCTTTTTAACAACACTATGGGCAATTTTGGGTCTGTTTGTGGCCTCAAGCAGCCCTAAAACAACATTCATTTATAATTCTGGGCTGATTGTGGGAAAAGACAACATTCATACCTAATTCTGGGCTGAGTGAGCTTCATTACTTCTTAGTATATGTGTAAGATTATTCAAGTTACTGGTTATGCTTACTCCTTCTTAGTTATGCTTGTTTAGCATTATATCGTAATGGTTATAACATTCTAGTTAATGAACATGATATCATAACTATTTCCATTATATTGGTAACATATGAAATTACAGTACTAGTATAACCCTGTGTGATTGGCTCTATTCCTATGATATTGATATCACAAGCAAGAGATTAGCTTGTTACGAACCATGTACACATGTAATGACTCTAATATAGGGATATCATGTTCTATACATTATATAAGTTGTTTCCCCAATATAAAAAGATAGTATATCCTCCTACTATGTGTAATGTTAATGTTATTCTATTCCTACGGTATCCATAGGAATACTGAATCATACACTACCCAATTAGAGAGATAAGGATAATATGGACATAAATACCTAGGAATCAAGTACGATATCCATAATGTTACTCTTCACCTTACTTCACCTTAAAAGGGTCAAGTAGTTCCATATATAAGCTCTAAGCTCACTATTTATGATGAATGGTACCTATGTTTCCATAATATATACTATATATTAATGTACAAGTAAGAAGAGTATCGAGTTTGTAAGCAAATAACACCATGTATACATAATAATGAGCCTGTTCAACTCTATCTATAATGTTACATATCAACTAGGTATAAGGTTGTTGGATTACCACAATTATGTCATAAGTGAATCCCTAATAAGTACACTACCCTATCACCAATATTTAAACAGTGGCAATAAGTGATTGAACGATGAGATACATGGTCTCAAATAAGGACAAGCAACGGATCTGTACACTAATCAATAGGTGTGAGCTTAATTACATAATGCACATTGTACTAAATTCACTCTACACTATGACAAAGCTTGTATTCCTTTATTCCATAAAAGAGTTTGCTATATTTACGTAATAAGCAATGATAGGAATCAACCCAATACTATTGCTCAATATCATGGGTATAGCATAATCACTTTATTAGAGGAAGCCTTATTTTCAATTCTGGGTATCCTTTAGGAGTCATTTCATGTGCAACATTCTAAGTATTAGCTAACTGCATTGTCAATAATTTTATTTACAGTAGTATATCTAATGTTAATTAAGTATATATTGATACATATATTTTATTGGATATCAGTTCAACGTCTTAGCTTGCAAGGAATTGTAGCTATGTATGTAGAATCCTCCAATAAGTGGATCACTCTTGAAGACCTTTAACAAATCTATTCTTTAACCCAAGGAGACTTGTCACATACAATGGTAAATTCCATGTGATTTTCCATTCTTCTGTTTTCATTTCCATCAATAGGGTTTCTAGATTATTAAGGATGCAAAATAATGCTCGACCAAAGGGAGAGGAATTATTGGTTAATTAAAACTAGTTAGTTGGTTTACTTTCCTTATTTAAATACAAATGATAAAATAGTGTAAGTAACAATCACATATAAAATCCAAGTACCCTATAAACCTATAAAGGGAAAAGCAGCTACAAATATATCTTCATCACCTTGTCCAAGCTGACCTAGTAAAGAAATTTACAATGGAGACATCAAACCTTGAATGGGCTTCATCTCATAAAATACCATGTGATAAAAACCATGGGCCACTGTAAACCACTTGTAGGAAACCCATCCTGAACCTCATAAAGATTAACCTTTCCACCCTTAACGAAGTCAATATTAACCTAGCAATCCGCTTTGAAAATTGACTTAGTTATGACACAAATCTCCCTCTAAGTTACACACTAGATATCTAGTATTTCAATATGCCAACCCCCCTCAGTTCTATCATCTATCTTTACATATAGACCTTACACCAATGAACCACTGAATCAATAAAATAAGGGGTACATATTCCTAATTAGGTCTTATCACAATATTCCCATTTACATTTTATTTTTAATGTCTTTCATTCACTAGCCTCTATGTGCTTTTGCCACTTCTCCACTTTCTACTCTCACCATGCTTCTATATCCAAAACATTATCATGGTTTATTTTGAACTTTTATGGGATAATTGTAAGTGGGCACTACTAAAATTGAGATGATTCAAACATGCACATTCCAAGAAAAATTTAATCACTTACATGAATCTATAGGCCATATGCATTTAGCAACTCGATCACATGCATTCCCATGGTGATAATCCTAACTCTAACAACAATCCCGTGCTATATCTTACTTCCATCGGTCCAAGATCAGGTTTATGCAGCATAAAATACATTTATTTAATATTTTCCAGAATGGAATGGTTTCCTCAACCTCTAAATCAACCAGTGTATCCTCGCTAGTCCCACCCACCCATAAGGGAATGATAAATAAATATCATGGGTATAGCATAATCACTCTTATATCAATATGTCAAATACGGGAACCATAACTAAGCATGTTCTAATATACATGTAATAGCTTGTATAATCCAGGATAGTCAACCTTCTCTCCCACAACCAACAAGGGATTTGTACATTCATCAAATCCCTCAACTCGAACACATAATTCAACAATTTGGCATTAAAAATAATTGTTCAATGAATTCAAGCTTGAACATTGAACCTATTTCATAGCCCCCAAACCTTGAACCTTGAACCTATTTCGTAACCCCCAAACCCAAAGCTTGCACCTATTTCGTAACCCCCAAACCCTGAACGAATATGAGAAAAATGAGAGATATATTAGATATGACATAAAATCACCAATTTAGGAGGAATTATGTGCCTAGATTGATAGATTGCAGCAACTTCTATTCCTACCCAAAGGAGGCAGAGTCCACAATTTAGAACCAAACTGAGATGAAGTCCACAGTTCTCTCAACGATGATTGCAACAACTTTTGTTCCTACCCAAAGGAGGTAGAGTCCACATTTTAGAACCAAAATGAGGTGGATTCCAATGTTCACTCAACGATGAGAGGTAGAGTTCATAGTCCACGCGACGGGAGGTAGATTCCAGTACAATTCGCTCAGTGCCGAGAGGTAGAGTTCATAGTCTGGTACAGTTTGCTCAGTACCAAGAGGTAGGTTCATAGTCCACTCAGCAATGATAGGAGGCATAGTTCGACTCAATTCACAATGACAGAGTGAGGTAAGGTATGTCTGCATTTTTGTTTTTTGTTTTTCATTTTTCATTTTTTTTAATTAACTTGGTTTCTTTTTTAATTTTTGATATTTAATATTTAAATATATATATATATATATATATATATATATATATATTACTAACACCTAATATATATAAAAAATTATAACCATAATCCATTATAACCATTGATATTTAATATTTAAAAATCTTGAATATCTGATTACTAACACCTAATCCATATAACCATTATCCTATATATCCCCTTACCACTAACCCTTAACATAACCTTAAATCCCTACAAAATTTAACACTTATGACCATGAATACATAACCCCTACCACCTATAACTTTTAATGTTAACCCTTAGTTATTGACACTTATAACATCTAACAATGAATACACATATAGTATTCACAAATTTAACATATGACCCTTACTCGTTAGAATCCCTTATTCCATGACACTATGACACATAAACACTATAATCCCTCACATCTAACCCATAATCTCTAATCCATTACATTTTATCACCCCTAATCACTATAACCCTTAATATAAGAAATACATATTATAACCCTTAATGTTGATAAGCTCTAACCCTTATAATCGCTTAATCCCTATAACCCTTAGCATTAATATAGCCCTTAATAATTATAACCTCCTAGTTATGTATGTCATAACACCTATAATTGATAACCCATATATCCTTTAGTCCATATAGCACCTAGACTTGTTAATCCATTTAACCCTTAATCCCTATAAGTACATCAAATACTTCAACTCTAAATCTATAACCCCTAATAAGTAATATCCATCATAATCCATTTAATAACGATGAAGAAGATGATGATGATGATGGTGATGATGGAAATGATTATGATCACCATCATTGCCATCATATTCATCATTATCATCATGTTTATCATCATCTTCTTCATCATCATGATAATCATCATCATCACCATCATCATCATCATCATAACCATCATCACCATCATCACCATCATCTTCATCATGTTGATCATCATCATGATACTCATCATCATCATGATCGTCATCATCATCATTTCCATCATCATCGTGATGAAGATCGTCGTCATCGTCGTCATCGTTGTCGTCTTCATCATCATTGTCTTCATTAGCATGACCCTCATAATCATCGTCGTCGTCGTCGTCGTCGTCTTCATCATGATGATGATGGTAATGGCGATGATTATGGTGATGATGATGATGATGATGATGATGATGATGATGTAAATGATGATCATCACCATCATCACCACCATCATCATCATTTCCATCATCATCATCATGAAGATAATATTCATCATCATCGTCGTCGTCGTCGTCATCTTCATCATCATCATCGTCGTCATCGTCATCTTCATCATCATCATCGTCGTCATCTTCATCATCATCATCTTCATCATCAACAACAGCAGCATCATCATCATCATCATCGTTGTCATCGTCGTCTTGATCATCATGATCCTCATTATCATGACCCTCATCATCATCATCATCGTCGTCGTCATCATGATAATGATGGTAATGGCGATGATGATGGTGGTGATGATGATGGAAATGATGATGTTCACCATCATCACCATCATCTTCATCATCATTTCCATCGTCATCATGATGAAGATCATCATCATCGTCATCGTCATCATCTTTATCATCATGACCCTCATCATCATCATCATCATCATCATCATCATGGTAATGACGATGATGACGGTGATGATGATGATGATGATGATGGAAATGATGATCATCACCATCATCGCCATCATCATCGTCGTCGTCGTCATCGTCGTCGTCGTCGTCTTCATCATCATCATCATCGTTGTCGTCGTCGTCGTCGTTGTCTTCATCATCATTATCCTCATCATCATGACCCTCATCATCATCATCATTGTCGTCGTCGTCGTCATCATCATCATCATCATGGTAACGGTGATGATGACGGTGATGATGATGGTGATGATGATGGAAATGATGATTATCACCATCATCACCATCATCGTAATCATCGTAATCATGTTGATCATCATCGTCTTCATAATTTCCATCATCATCGTCGTCGTCGTCATCTTCATCATCATGACCCTCATCGTCATCATCGTCGTCATTGTCGTCTTCATCATAGGACCCTCATCGTCACCGTCATCATCATCATCATTGTCGTCGTCTTCATCATGATCATTTCCATCTTCATCATCATGACGATCATTGCCATCATCATCATCGTCGTCGTCGTCATCATCATGATCATTTCCATCTTCATCATTGCCATAATCATCATTTCCATCACCATCATCATCATTCACATCATCATCACCATATTCATCATCATGGTCATCTTCATCTTCATCATCGTCAACATCATTACAGTCATCATCGCAATTACCATCATCATCATCATCAACATCATTACAATTTAAAATTTAAATTACAATTACATTACAGTCTACACATTAGAATTCAATTACAATTTAACATTGCAATTCAATTTCAATTTAAATTTTCAAATTTAACGTGTAATTACAACTGAAAATCCAATGTATTTAATTTTCTCACATTTTTCATAAAGCAACATTGCATAGCTAACATAAAATATTCTAAAAACTGACCCAATATTTTAAGGAAAATTTAAAATAGAAGTGTATATTACTATCAAAATAATAAACATAGTGTGGAAACATTACATATAGTTATTATGTTAATATGGATACACTTCACTTAACAAATAAAAACAAAATTTTGTGAGAAAATAGATCAATTGTCTTTTCAATCACAAAAGAAAATAAAAGATTCTCACTTTTTCCATTATATAAACATAAAAACAAAATATTCTGAAAACGGCCTCAAAAGTTACAAGAAAATTTTAAATAAAAGTGTATAATATTAATATTTTATAAACATTATCATAAATAAATAGTATAATTTTTAAATAAAAGTGTATGGTATTAATATTTTATAATAATGTAATAGTATAGTTTGATTTGAATAGACGTTAAAGACCACCATCATATATAATTTTGTTTGATTATATTAATATGGATAATATTAATGAATATATTTTAATTCCAATTTTATAAAATATGTATTTAAACTTGGTGATGATGGTGATCATGATGATGATTATCAGGATGATGAAGACAATGATGATGAACATGATGAGGATGGTGATGTGGATGGTGATGATGGTGATGATGATGATGAACATAATGGTGATGAAGACAATGATACTGAACATCATGATAATGACGATGATGATGAATATGATCATGATGGTGATGATGATGATGATGATGACGATCAACATGATGATGATGATGATGATGATGATGAGGGTCATGATGATGAAGATGATGATGATGAAGACGATGATGATGAAGACGATGACAATCATCATCATCATGAGGAAGACGATAATGATATTGAACATGATGATCTTTATCATGAGGATGAAAATGATGATGATCAACATGATAAAGATGATGATGATGATGATGATGATGATGATGATGAAGATAATCATGATGATGAAGACAATGATGATCAACATGATGATGATGTTGGTGTGGATGGTGATGATGGTGATGATGATGATGAACATAATGATGACGAAGACGATGATGATGAAGATGATCATGATGGTCATGATGGTGATGAAGATCACGATGATGACGATGATGACGATGATGATCATGATGGTCATGATGGTCATGATGATGATGAAGATGATGATGATCAACATGATGACGATGGTTATGTGGATGGTGACGATGGTGGTGATGATGATGAACATAACGATGATGAAGACGATGATGTTGAACATCATCGTAATGACGATGAAGACGATGATGATGATGATGATGAAGACGACGATGATGATGATGATGAAGACGATCATGTTGAAGACGATGACGATGATGATGATGATGATGAATATGATGATGATGATGATGATGATGATGATTATGTTGATGATGATGATGATGATTATGATGATGAATATGATGATTATGAGCAACATGATGATGATGATGAAGATGATGGTGATGATGATGATGATTATTATTATGATTATGATTATTATGACGATGATGATGATTATGATTATGATTATGATGATTATGATGATTTATATGATGATGATGATGAGGGTCATGATGATGATGATCATTATGATTATGATTATTATGATTATGATGATACCTGATTATGATTATGATGATGATGAGGGTCATGATGATGATGATAATGATGATGATGATGATGATGATGATGATGATAATGATGATGATGGTGCTGACGATGATGATGATGATTATAGTGATGATGATGATCAACATGATGATGATGATGAAGATGATGGTGATGATGATGATGTTAGTAACTCTTCTTAAAAAAATAAGATAAAATAATAGGTCTAATTAAATATTTACCTTTCAATATATTTCATCATCTTCTTCATCCAAGTCGTCTTCCATATCATCAGATGATGAAGAGGGTCATGATTATGATGATGATGCTCATTGTCATGAGGATGAAGACGATGATGATCAACATGATGAAGATGATGATGATGATGATGATGATTATCATGATGATGAAGACAATGATGATCAACATGATGACAATGTTGATGTGGATGGTGATGATGGTGATGATTATGATGAACATAATGATGACGAAGATGATGATGATCATGATCATGATGGTGATGATGGTGATGAAGATCACGATGATGACGATGATGATGAAGATGATCATGATGGTGATGATGCTAATGATGGTCATGATGATGATGAAGATGATGATGGTGGTGTGGATGGTGATGATGGTGATGATGATGATGAACATAATGATGATGAAGATGATGATAGTGAACATCATCGTAATGAAAATGAAGACGATGATGATGAAGACGGAAACAATGATGATGAAGATGATGATGATGATGATGATGTTAACGATGATGATGAATATGATGTTGATGATGATGATGAATATGATGATGATGATGATGATGTTGATGATGATGACAATTATGATGATGAATATGATGATTATGATCAACATGATGATGATGATGAAGATGATGGTGATGATGATTATGTTAGTAATCAACATGATGATTTGATGAAGATGATGGGCATGATGATGATGATTATTATTATGATTATGATGATGATTATGAATATGATTATGATGATTATGATGATGATGATGAGGGTCATGATTATGATGATGATTATGATGATCATAATGATAATGATGATTATGATGATTATGATGACAATGATACCTGATTATGATTATTATGATGACAATGATACCTGATTATGATGATTATGATTATTATGATTATGATGATGATGATGAGGGTCATGATGATGATGATAATGATGATGATGATAATGATGATGATGATGATGATGATGATGATGGTGTTGATGATGATGATGATGATAGTGATGATGATGATCAACATGATGATGATGATGAAGATGATGGTGATGATGACAATGTTAGTAACTCTTCTTTAAAAAAAAAATATAAAATAATAGGTCTAATTAAATATTTACCTTTCAATATATTTCATCATCTTATTCATCCAATTCATCATCCATATCATCAGATCTAGAGTCAACATTGTAATGATTGGCCATGTCATCATCGTCATCTAAGTCAGTTATGCTCATTGTGTCATCGTCGGTATAATCTTCATGGGAATTGTCTGCTACATCATCTGATTCAACTAATTCTTGGACATCTTTTGCTAAATCATCATCTAACTCATGTTGATCATGCTCTTCATCATTGTCTTCTTCTTCTATAGAACCCTCTTCATTACCATCGTCTAGGTTATACTTTACCAGCCTTCCCCTTAGATCTTATCTCACAACAAATGACCAGCCCACTTTACCTGGAACCTCCGAGTAAAATACCTATTCACATTGTCTTGGAAGAACATAGGGCTCCGTTCCTGGCTCAAACAACCTTGTATTTACCATGGTAAATCCATTATCATGTTCAATAATAGCTCTATAGGGATCACGTTGATTCAATCGTAACCAGTACCATTTGACAACGAATAGAACTACCTTGAAGGATTTAAAGTCACACTATAGAATATATTCCAAATACCCATAGTATCAATTTTCTGAGAGTTCTGGATGTTTGTCACTTCTAGATGAAACATTGGTCACCTCAAAGACTGTAGATTATCCCACAATATGATGTTCTATTTGTTTCATCCAATTTTTTGATGTGATATCTACAACCATAGCCTTATGGTGTTTTACCTGAAACAAGCAATACACAAAAAGATTACACAATGATTCAATAGTTATGCAGCAATACATGGAAAATAACAACATGTACGTCAAAATGTAATTTGTAAAATAAAATATTTAGAGTGATTGATTAATATTCTTGACATTTTATCTTTTAAACCATATGCTAAATCGATTTCCCTTTCTGTAATAATTCTATCTTCATTGTGATGTGTTGCTTTTACCAATGAAGCCACACCTTCCCATGATATTCCATGACCTGATTGTTCGCATCGTTCAATCCATATCTTCATCCAGTCAATATTTTTTGCGATGTATAAATGAATTGCATCCCATTCTAGACCAACTGCTTGATGACAATAATCATTAAAATGAAAGACAAATGTAAATTTTTTGAACAAAGTATATTCTCTTAATTGATGCAATAACTAGAAAATGCAATTAGATTATGAACGATATAATAAACATCCACTATCTAATAATTACCTTTCACCTTCCTTGATCTACCTTTCTCCTTCAGTTACTCCCCTTCAAATTTGTTATTGGATTCTAGATCACAAATGCGACGTAAATTGAGCATTGATGCTAAAATAGGAAGATATTCACTAACATACAACATGTTTTGGTATACCATATATCCTTCCATCATATAACCCTCAGCATGTGCTCTTTGTCTCACCAAACCCTTCATAAATTTCAAGTGCCTCTCAACCATCCACATGGACCTTTAGTGCACAGGTCCACATAACTCAATCTCCTCAACTTGGTGTATGATGTAGTGTTCCTGTGCATTGAAAAATGATGAAGGTAGATGCTTCTGCATTTCACACATGAGATGAGGAATTTCTCTCCTCCAATACTTTATATCTTCTTTATGGATTTCTTTAGATGTCAACCATCTACAAGTGACACAAACCAATAACGATATTTAACAAAAAAACATTAAATTACATATCATGAAATAGTGCACAAAAAACAAATATAAATTATACAGATAATTAAAGAAACATGAAGCACAAGCAACTAATCGCTAGTTACCTCATGTATTTACCAAGATTATATATAATGTTTTTTACATTGTTGTCGAAGTTGTCCACGAGAGAGAGAGGTAGAACATACTGTATCAATATACAAACCATGACATTTATTAATCAAAGAGTAGACAAACAAGAAACAAAAAATATGAAAAAATATAAATTATATGGACATAACAATAATAATTACCTTCATGAAGACATGTCAATCATGCGTTTTGAACCCCATAAAATCACCTTTTTTTGTTATGATATTCTTCAAGTTCGCACAAAATCCAGTGGGAAATTTAATTTTCCGCATTACTTCTTTGACAACATTGCTTTGCTGCTCCATAAACATCCATGGAATTGAGTTTATATTAACTTGGTCTCCATTGCTATGAAATTGGATGACGTCTTTCATTGCATGGTTTCCTTCTTGAATGTCTTTGCAAGCTTTCACAATTTTATATTTTTCCCTCCTTAGCTCCAGTAGTCGCCATAATTTTTCAGTCACGTTCTTTCCAAGATGCATTGTATCAAACAAATGAGAAATTTGTAGGTTCTCGTAGTAGGGCAACTTGCTGAATTGTATAGGATAACTTTTCATTCATCGTGGAAGCCCATTAATGCCTTCATGATCACAATGGACATCATGAATATTATTTTATAAATAAATTACATCATAAATAAAATATGGCCACTACAGTAAACAACTCACGATAAAAATTAAAATACATAACAATTCATATACGATGATCCATACGTACCATGATGACGATTTCTATTGTATTTCATCTTCCAAAGGTGAGGTGTCATTATCTATGGTTTTAATGCAATCTCCTGCTTCCCATTGAAAAGATTTTTTTTGGTTGTTCTATACCTGTAATTCTTATAGAGGAAATTCCTATACTCATCAAACACCTCCTTTCTTAAGATTTTTGAGCGACGAGAATTTATCTTAGGACCACAAACTGGACATGCAAATTTACCCTTTGTCTAAAGACCTACAATATATAGATATGGAATATCTATGTCTATTAAAATTATATATAAACTATATTAACTACTTCATATAATTAAATGCAATTAAAGTGGAACTTAAAAATACAAACCACAAAATTGGGTTAACCCAGGGGCATCGTATATTGTCCATACAACAATTGCATGGAATTGAAATTTCCTTTTCCGTATTGGTCTAGATATGTCATACATATCGATGATATTCCATAACTTCAGTAGCTCATCTATAAGAGGTTCGATATATACATTCATATATTTGACTTGGAACTCTCTTGATTGATTTGAAGTACATATAAAATATATAATTATGAGAACCATTAAGATATATAAACCATGCACAAGAGTAAAATACAAAAATATACAAATCAAATTAAGAAAAATAATACGACAAATGAGATGCCACGACTACATTAGAAATAAAACAGTTGTAGACACAAAATACCTGGAATAATCATCGACAACATTATGTGCTCCCTCTTTATTGACAACAATGGAGGAATGTTATTGTTGATAACAAAAATAGGCTACACAGTGTAAATGGATTTCATCTATGAAAATGGATTAACACCATCTGCTGCCAAAGAAATCCTAAGATTACGTGGTTCTTATTTAAAGTGAGGCCACTTTTCCTCCATATCTCTAAAAGAAGAACCATTTGTAGGCATTCGAATAACATCATCTTGGCTTCTATTCCTAGCATGGTAATCCATAAATTGCACTATGTTTTTGCACCTGAACAGTTGTTGCAAACGTGGAATGATGGGAATATAACGAAGAACCTTATGAGGTACCTTTTTTGTTACTTGATCTGTTTGATATCTAGTTATATGAAAATTTGGACATTCTATTGCAAATTCATGCTAATTATAATATATAACATGGTCATCAGGGCATCCATGAATTGCTTCATAATGCATTCCAATCTCTTTCATGATGGAAGATAAATATCGATATGCATTAGAGGAAATTTCAACTCAAAATGGCCCTTTTAACTTTAACTCAAATTCCATGTCATCATGTGTTAGCCAATGAAATTGCTTTAAATTTGAAATACTGTATAGGTCTTAAACACTTTTTTAATATAAATTTGGGGATAGGTATCATAAAAAAAACTACCCTTTTGTTTGTATTTTCGACATATCTCCCTGTTTTTTTACTCAAATTTTGATCAGGAGAGCTCGTTGGATGAGAAATTAAATTCTGCATCCAATGAGTACCCAGTCGGCATACTTTTGACGGACCCCGCTACCCGAAAAACAAGAAATACCTGAAAAATGTGATGATGACATCATCATCACATTTTTTTCAGGTACTTCTTGTTTTTGGGGTAGCAAGGTCTGTCAAAAGTTTTCCAAGTGGGTACTCGTTGGATGCGGAATTCAATTCCGCATCCAACGAGCTCTCCTGATTGAAATTTGAGTAAAAACACGGGGAGATATGTCGAAAATACAAACAAAAAAATAGTTTTTTCTTTTCTTCTTCCAAAATTAATAAATATTATTTTATTATTTTAACTATTATTTTATTTTTATTTTTAGGAGGCCCATTTTGAGGTGAAATTTCCTCTAATGTCTGAGGTAAAATATTTGATGGTGGTAACAAAATTTCAGCTATCAAGCTTCAGCAAAAAAAATAAAAATATAGTTAATGTAAAAAATAATAATATTAACGAAACACACTTCATCCATATGATGATCAATAATGAGTTAACAATACAATTATTAGAGGAATACATATAAAATTTATCATGATCGTATATATGTGATGGATTATTTTACATACCTTAGAATCTGTGTGATTGATATGTTTGAAAGACCATTCATAACCTTCAAGTTCATTATCAACAATACAGTGGAGAGAAGATTTGTTTTGGAGCCTTCATAAAGGGGTTCATATGCCTTATCGAGAAGAGGTATATCATGAACATCATCAAAGTCATCATCATTTTCATTATCATCGTCACTGTCATCATCAATTATAACATTAAATGAATCACAGATCAATGTATTTGTACCATCATCCTCAACTATGTTATCAGTATGATCATCTTGTTCAATATGATCATTCACTTGTTCTCCTTTAAACATAGACTCTCCATGATCCTGATCTGGAACTTGTTCTGAAAGAACTTCCTCTATATAATATGTCGTAGGGTGTCTTTCCTTTATAAATACATGAAAACATCAATAGATATAATTTAATATAAGAAATATTAAAAGAATACATACATTTACCAAAGCAAAGAATATAAAAGACTTTATAATGCTAAACCTACAAATGGACGATACTCATCCCCCCCCTCGGCGTGTCCATGTTCCCTGCAATGTTTTGTGGCTGTTGAGATCAATATTTTTCTCCTCTTAAATCCCCTACATTGACTACATGGACAATAACATTTGACATCAACCCTTTGTTTCGCTGCATCCCATAGTTTAGCAATCAATTGTCGATTATGTTTGCTTGGATCAGGATTATTTCTATTTGACATTTTGTCACAAACTTCGTGAATGAATACTATTAATAGTATTAAAAAATCAAGTTTTACATATCACAATTTTCTCAAATGGAGGTTTTTCAATCAATTTAAAAATTCTCGTAAACTGTCTGTCGAAGAAAAAAAAATTCCTACAACCGCTCGTTGAAGAATAAAACAATTCCTCAAACCATCCATCAAGGAATAAATAATTTCCGCAAATTGTCTGTCGCTTCTATAGCAAACATGTCGAAATGTTAAAAAATGTTTATATTTATAATTCATCTGTCGTCGAATATCTGCAAATATGAACCTAGTTACCATTGGAAATATGGGTTTAAACTATTTGAAACTTGTTTTTATATTATTTCAAAAAATATCCAAGGACGTCGAAAATCCGACGATCCATCCTTAATATGTCGTCAAAAATTCGATACACTATTTTCGGATATCCAACGACTCATCCTCCATGTGTCGTTGCAAATATGACACATGACCGTCACAATTTTGACAAACATCCGTCGCATAACTAATGATATAGTATTGCAACGTGTCATCGAAAAACCTACGCTAAGGAGGTCGAAAATTCAATATTGATAAAAGAAATCGAAAGGTACGGTACTTTTCATCATTGCAATCTGACACATCCATACTTTATGTCGGATGTCATCGGATTTTGGGTTCAAATCCTGTTTTGTTTCTATTAAGAACCTCCCATTCTTCATCCTTCATAGTCGTCGGATATTTTTCTTTTCTTCCCAACGACAGGTACAGATCCTTCTGGTACATATAGTCCCCCATTTGCATCTTTCATAACTGATAGTTTTGGCCGTTAAATTTATCAACCCTAAACTTTCATTCTTCCGCCATTTCTCCCACTCGAACCAGTAACCCTTCTTTCCTGCGAGTTTACCAGCCAAATAGACCTTTTGTCTCTGATACCAATTGTTAGAAAACAGGACCGCAGAGCAATAACAGATATACAGTTAAACCATTAAAAAATAAGCAAACACACATTACAGAGAGACACAAATATAACGTGGTTCACCCAAACGATGGGCTACGTCCACACAGAAATTGCCAGTCCTTTTATTACCGTTTAGAAAGATGAAGGGATACAACCTGCAGTAATACCGCTGCACTTCCTCTTCACACTCTCACAGTCTCTCTCAGACAATCATAGAGATTGTCTACAATACAATACCATACACATTCATATTACAATTATTTTCTTTTATAGGGTAAATACCATGGGAAAATACCACGGTTAACCCAATACCATGGGTCCGCAAGGGGCCTAAGTTCCCTCGAACCCCTCAGCTGGAACGAGTGTACAGTAAACCTCGGGTACAAACACGACTGCTCAATAATATCTCTGGATATCAGGCTCCACAACCAACAAGTTTAAGCATACCCAAGAAGGCCACAACTCAGTTCAAAAAGAACCAATAATGTCACATCCCGGCTTAGTAGGTCATGATTAATACTTGAGTGGACTAAGATCTATGTTGCACTGTTTCAGTTTGCTAAGTTGTAAGAAATCCATGGGATTTGTATGGGCTACAAACTGAGATCTGGTTTTTGTGTGGACTACCATCATTACCTGATATTTTATGGATTTTTGTTTCTTGGTCTGTTGCTCCAGTAATTGGGGTTTCCTTACTTGTCATCTGGTTTACCTTGATTGCTACTATAGTTGACTAAACCTACAGTAATTGAATTTATTCTCTCTCTTATGTATGTACTTTGTTCCTTTAGTGACTTGTCATTGTTCAATTCAGGAAGCACCAAGAAGTTCACAACCCAGCTTAGGAGGTATCGGTTCATACTTATCAGCACTCAAAGAGGTCATACTCGACCTAACATTCCAACACGAGGTCATGAATCCTCTCGAGGAACAACACACAGGTCATGACCCAACCAAAAATGCAACACACAGTTCGCGGATTATTCTAGGAATCCCTAACAAGTCAAGGCTCAATCCAAGAGAATCACACAGGTCACGATTCATCCCAATAGGAAGCAGAAAAGTCATGGCTAGGTTCTACAACACCCTAGTAGGAAGATGAAAGGTCACAACCCACTTCAAATAGAAGCAGCAAGCAGGACAAGAAAGCAAAAACCCTACCAGGATTAGGGAGAGATATTATTCCACTCAAAAAGGGTTATGGTTTCTTCTAGCATCCCCAAACAAATCACAGCCTACTCAAGCAAGTTTAGACAGGCCACACTTTAGTCCAGGAATCCTGAATAAGGTCACAGTTGACTTCAACCAGACCCAAACACTCAAACATTGCAGTATAGATCTTAGTCAACTCAAACAGGGTTATGGTTTCTTCTAGCAACCCAAAAAAATGCACAGAAGAACCAAGAGAAGATGAAGGGTCACAACCGACTTCAAATACCAGCAACAACCAAGAGAAGAAAGCAGCAACCCTAGTAGGTCAAGGAAAAGGTGGTGTAGCTCAAGAATAGCATCCAAAACCCTATACATCAAACAAAACTCTATAGTCCATAAGGGTTCAATACCACAACCTAAAGTTTTATCATCACCGTATAAGGAAGGTCCAACTATAATATTTCATAAACCACTAGGTAGATAAAAATATTGAAAACCTCTAATCAAAACAAATTTTTAATAAATTAATATACAAACGCACTGCTAGAGATATGGATAGAAAAAATACATCGGTGCACTCTCAATACTGCAACTATATTATCTCAAAAATTGAGAAGAAATACACTGCAAATAGTATGGTCTATTATGAATTTGATTCCATGCAAAAAGTATCCTAAGTCGCATTCGCTTAAAACCAAAAATTTTGAAGACTACGTAAAGTAAGCTTAAATGGTATGAAGTCTATGTAAAAAAACAATGTGTTTGCAACTGATTCATAAAATTTGATAACCTAGATCAATGTTGGAATGGTGTTGACTACATCAGATTTCACAAAATATGAAGCAATGTATATTTTGTGCACCATTTGGAATCCTATTGGGACACATTGTATGCAAGGAAGGCATGTTGGTATATCCCGCCAAGATTGTGATAATTATCGACCTACCGGAAGCAACAACAGTGAAACAGTTGGGGGGGGGATTGGTCCAGAGGAGCCTACACTACACCATCACCATTATAGAAACTATTGAAGAAATATGCGAAGTTCGAATGGAACGATGAGTCCCAGATGAGCCTTGATATGCTAAAACAAAACATGGTCACAACACCAATATTAGTGTTTCCAGATTGAACAAAGGAGTTTCATGTCCATGGCGATACTTTGTTAGTTGCATTAGGAGAAACCCTGGCCCAACTAGGAGAAGGATCAATCAATCACTATTTGCATTCATTTTTGGGGTAAGTTAGTTGCGCGGCATCGCGGATGTTGCGCAAGGTCGAAGATGTCGCGCAAAGTGGAAAACAACACATAAGGAGGATTAACTATAATTTATGTATTTTGGTCATATTTTGTAAATTTGGACGGCATTATGTGGATTGTGGTCATTATTTTGTAGATTTTGTTAAAAAGTAGTAAGGAAGTTGGCTTAAGTGGACCACCAATGTAAAGGCGCAACCCTATAAATAGATGTAGAATTGCAAGTGTTAGTCACTCGCCTTATTGTTCTCTTCTGGGACTGGATTTTTCACATGGATGATTTTGAGGAGTAAGATTTGGGTATGAATTGAGATTCTTTGATCTAGTATGTGAGTTGAAGAACTATTTTGAGGATCTATGTTTTGCTACGAAGGTTAATATAACATGACAGAGATTGAACATAACCATTGTGTTTTTTTCTATCTTTCTGTTTTCCTATTTTCAGTGATCTAGATGGGAATGTGATGTATGTGATGTTTCTCTGCAATGAATGATGATGTACTATGAAATTTGTTTATGCTTTGATGTATCTGTTACGATATAAATAGGTTGAACTAATCTATTGAATGATGACATGATTATGTTAATGCATAATCCGAATGATTAGATCTATTGAATAATGTTGTGCTGAGTTGATAAATCAGATGCATGGTCCTCCTTCATAAAACGAAAACTTTGTTTCGACACTTCTCCCTCGAACATCTCGAGTGAGACTTCATATGCTCTGTAGGTGTTTTCAGATAGGGTAAAACCTGTCTATGCCAGTGCTAAGGGATATCATGGTGGTTTGGGTGTCGACAGAGAGTGAACCCCTGTCGATGGGTTTTCTGTTAAAAAATGGTTCTGTTGTCGGGACCTTAGTGCAAAGGGAAGGAGGACATGTTGTGGAATATGATGAGACTGAAAATACAAGATTGGTTTTAACAAAAAGCATGGGAATTCGATGAGAAAGAGAATCAAAAACCTGGACTAACGACGAAGAAGTGGCTAGAAGAGTACCTGCATTCCGGTCCACATGAGTACCTTTCCTCTGAGTTTTCAATCATATTGTATGAGTGGTTGGCACTATTGACATATCAGAAAACAAATTTCCAGGGAGGTGAACCAACTGGATAGACCCCATAACTCATCCAACACTTGCAGGAGGTAGACAACAAAGAATAAAGGGATGTTGAAGTCTCACTTGACATCATCTTGGAGGGCTACATCACTGAGTTCACAGTCGACACAGTTAAATACTACAGTGATGCAGAGAGGGAGTTCTTCAATAGACTAAG
Organism: Pseudotsuga menziesii; assembly: GCA_001517045.1. NCBI lineage: Eukaryota > Viridiplantae > Streptophyta > Pinopsida > Pinales > Pinaceae > Pseudotsuga > Pseudotsuga menziesii. Next base: position 150,395 of record LPNX011228538.1, on the reverse strand, counting down.
AGGTAGGTTCCTATTGTCTTTGAAATTATCTATTAAGATGCTCATCTGTGAAAAATCCGTATTGAATATTACCTCCGTTGAGTAGAACTCTAGCGCGTGGAGGCTACGGGTATCACTGAGATGAGGATTGAATGGAATGACATGGGCTAGATGGTGGAAGTTACGATGGGACTATGAGGGAAGCTGAGGAAGGAAATGGTCTTACAAGAGGAGGAGAAAGGTTTAAGCAAGAGAAGAGTAAAAGGGTAGGAGAGAATCCTGCTGCGACCGAAACATGAGACCACAAGAGAATACCACACGGGATGAAGCAACCCTATAGCGACGAAGGAGACGACTAGGATATGCCTGAGCCAGAGGAGAGGCTGACCCATATCAAAAATGTACCCACATATCCATGCACTGTGCCATACTCAAGAAGAAACACAAGTTCGACACTGAATTATCTGACGTGTCAACAACATTCTAATAGTAGTGGATCAGTGACTGTAGGAAGAAGGCCCAAGATGGCGGGTAATGATGTGAATTTACCCCTATTTCCTGGGAATGAGACTGAGGATCCCAAGCAATACTAGTTCTTGTGTGAAGCAGTTTGGAATTTCAAACAAACTCTGGATGGTAATGTTAAGAAGGGCCAATTAGCGAAGACCCTTCAAGGCTACGCACTGGATTGGTTCTTGAAATTTGTACAAGTTCCTACAGGAGCTCCAGCGAAGACTCTGGCTGAAATTAGAAAAGGGCTGATTGAAGAATTTCGAAAACCAAAATTTGAGGCGCAATATATTACAGAACTGAAGGAGATTAAGAAATATCCAAATGAAACTGTTTGGTATTTTGATCAGGAATTCGAGACACTGATGGCAAGAGTCATATTTGAGATGAGCGATGTTCAACATAAGGAATGGTTCATCGTGGCATTAGTACCTCATGTCAGAATACCTTTGATGCAACAATATATAGCAACACAGAGAGAGGCTCTGGAGATTGTGAGGAAGTTAGACACTTCACCTATTAGTGAGAATGCATTCGGTATGAACCAGATTCAAAGACAACTGGATAATTTGGCCCTCTAGTTGCAAGATATCAAGAAAGGAAAAGAGCATCGCGAGGAAGTTTGGTGTACTCGATGTCGGGCAGAGGAGCATCATAAGGATCAATGCCCATATTTCTGAAACTACTTGTTTTCGGGGGAACCAAACCCATTAATTTATGGTGGTAGATCATGGTGCCGTATCTACCAAGTTTACATGAATCGACATGAATATTGTGGATATATGCCAAAGATGGTCACAAAGCCAATGAATTTATATTGCACATTTTTTCAGTATGTTGGGAATGAAGATAAGTATTGTTGCACATATGATCTAATCCAGGACATAAAAATGGACATGGACTATGTGAAGGAAGAAGACCATCAAACAATGCAGAAACCACAAGTGGTACAACCATCACCTCAACCCTAGATGCAATGTGCACCGCAGCCATAACCACATACGCAGTTTGTCCCGTAGTTGCAACTGCAACCATAGTTTGTGCCATAACCATTGTACAATCAGATGCATATGGATCCACAACAACTACAGTATACTCATCCGCAATAATATGTCCAGCAGTAGGTGAGTCCCTTGCAGTAGTAATTCAATCAACCGCAATATCAGTCGTGAAGGATTCCGAGGAGGACGAGGTGGAGGCTTTGGTCAAGGAGGAGAACGAGGTCGTGGACTAATGCAATGTTATAATTGTGGAGTGTTTGGATATTATCAGAGAGATTTCCTGCAATTGCAAGAACAATGTATTTATTGTATCGTCGTTGACCACATTGTTGATAATTGTCCACACTTGATTGCAAAGTGGCAGGAAGGAAACATTCCTTAGTTGCAGAAACAGAACCAGTTGTAGAACTAGAACGAACTTCAAAATTAAAACCAGAATGGAAATCAAATTGTGACCCAACCCATGAATCTACCATTGGACCAGAATCAGGGACCGACTATTGTGATGATCTCAGTAGAACCAAGAATGCAGGATGTTGACACCGTTGTCATTACTCACAGAGGTGTGACGACGAGAGAAGATATCTCATTTCTACAAATTCGACTGGCTGGGAATAAGAAGGTGTTGTTTGATGTCAACGCTGAAAGAGATACATTCTTTGAAGCATGCGATGCGATAAGAATAAATCCTGGTAATTTACCTATTTATGAAATGCCAACTACTTTTGATTCAACTTCAGTGGTCGGGCCATCGCGACAACATGATAGCTTATAGAACTTCTTTGAAAGTTTCTTGTTGCTAGAAAAGGATTTCGATGCTCTTGCCAAGATTGAGAATCTGTTGCATCGACTGACCAATGGACGGAAGGAGTCTGTGGTTAACTCCTTACACAAGAAAAATACGAGCAAGGAGATGCACATGAATATTCAGATTGGGTACTATGAGGTAGATTCAATCATCTTGGATCTAGGCTCAGACGTCAACATTCTAACAAATAAAACATGGGAAAAGATGGGGATCCCACATTTGGTTTGGTCCCCTGTGCAGTTGTGACTGGATAACCAGGCCAGAGTAACACCTATTGGGTGAGTCCCATGTCTTGTAGTAGAAGTTGAGGGGATGAATACTTATGTTGATTTTCATGTTATTGAAGTTGTTGATGGTGGAGGCTCATATCCCATGTTGTTGGGGATCAGATGGGCCAATGATAGTTTGGCGGTGATCAATTTTAAGAAGTGGGTGATGACCTTTGAAAACCATGACATCAGAGTCATAGCTCTGATGGATCCTACTGAAGGGAGAAGATATGTTGAACCGGTCAAGGAAGAAGCTGGCAGAGGATGGGATAATGCATATAACATTTCATAGGATTACATCCATTTGACTGTCGACGAGGAACTTGGTTGGAGTATCTCTAGCTCTGTTTCTTCTGACTCCGATGGTGCTTTGGAGAACTAACAAAATCGAATGGATGAGGTATCGCTAAGGAAGTCTGACCTGATTACTCAGTCATTATGTCGAGTCACCACCAAGACTATTGAATTATCAGTATATGAAGGACTATCAAAGTTGTCTGAGTTTTCGGTGGGATTTGAGGATAAGGTGTCAGAACCACGGCGATTGCTGGCGTTGGATGAAGCGTTGAAGCCTAATACAACATGTTGGTAGGTGACACATAAGAATTCGATCAATGAGTGGTTGCAGTGCTAAATATTGATGACAATTCTCTTTGGAGATTCCGAAGAATACCACGCTAAAAGGTAAGATGGACAAAATCACCCTGGTGATCACATGATCGAGTGTCTGACCTTGTGGTCATTGTGACCAAAGGATGAGTGGGTCCATGATTTTTTCCACACATTGGATGAGATGTCATGGTCATGGTATGTATCAACCGAGTTGCATAGAGAGATCACTACTTGGGAGGAGTTGACAATTTACTTCAATGACACCTTCAGTTTCGTGGATACCAATCCATCTACTCATAGTGCACTGCAGTACATCCATGATGTTGTTCTGAAGGTAGTTCCAATTGAATATCTAGTGGATCCGCATGAGAAATGTTCCATGCAGTTGATGATGGAGTGCTACAATGTGGGAGGAGAACGGAATGATGGTGAAGATCCATGGAACATCAATATTCTAGAGACAGAGGGGAGTCAATATGTCGCAGCACCTGACGTACCAACAAATCCAATAAATCAACCATTGAAAATTGGGAAGGTCAACATCGAGATAGATTGAGAACCCAAAGTTTGCAAATGTTGGGGACTACTGGGATAAAGAAACCATGGCAAATATCATGGATTTGTTGCATGAGCTCCAATATGTGTTTCCTACAAAGTTTTCTGGATGAAGGGAATAGTGGGAGACTTAGGAGAGATGAATATTCCGCTGAAACCGGATGCAAATCTAGTGAAGCAGCGGTCGTATCCTTTGAATCTGTGATACAAGGAGAGGGTCAAAGCTAAGGTTGACAGAATGCTGAATTGTAGGATAATCAAGTTGGTTGAGGAATCGGAATGGATCAGGATTCACTAATGAGGTACTAGAGGGAGTGGGCGGTCAAGAAATCTATTCATTCATAGATGGATTTTCTGGCTATCACCAAATTAAGATCGCGAAGGAGGATCACCATAAGACAACGTTTGTTACTAAATGGGGAGGTTTTCAATACACTGTGATTCCATTTGGATTGAAGAATACACCTACGATATTCTCTAGGAATCTTTTCGTTGCATTCAAATACTTTATTCAGAAGTTTTTGGAGGTTTATATGGACGATGGAGCGCATATTTTGGTGAAGGCAGTTTCTGTACTGAAAGTGGTTCAGGAGGGCAGAAAGGATGTCACAACAAATATTTCTGAGGACCCATTGGCATGCAAAGTGACAGAAAGCTAGGAGACTACCGAAAATATCAAAGAATAAGTCAAGGAGATCACCCAACATTACGAGTAATTCAAGGTGAAGATCAGTGGATATACCATTTTTAGCTGACGTGGCTCAAGGGTGAGCCACAATATTGTGTTGGGGGCCTGTTGGAAGGAATTTTTTGGGTAAGTTAGCTACGCATCATCACGGATTTCGTGCAAGGTCAAAGATGTCGCACAAGGTGGAAAACGGCACGCAAGGCGAATTAACTATATTTTATGTATTTTGGTCATATTTTGTAGATTTTGACTACATTATGTGGATTGTTTTCATTATTTTGTATATTATGTTAAGAAGTAGTTAGGAAGTTGGCTTAAGTGGACCACCAATGTGAAGGCGCAAGCTTATAAATAGATGTATAATTACAAGTGTTAGTCACTCTCCTTCTGCCTTTTGGACTGGATTTTTCTCTTGGATGCTTTTAGGGAGTAATATATGAGTATGAAATGATATCCTTTTATGTGAGCTGAGGAGCGGTTTTTGAGGATCTATGTTTTGCTACAAAGGTTAATATGACATGATGGAGATTGAGCAGAACCATTGTGTATTTTTCTATCTTTCAGTTTTCCTATTTTCTGCGAGCTAAATGTGAATGTGATGTGTATCTTAGAATGATGCAATGTTTCTCTGCTATGAATGATGATGTACTTTGAGATTTGTTTATGCTTTGATGTATCCATTGGGATATAAGTATGTTGATATGATCTAGTGAATTATGACATGATTCTGTTAATGCATGATATGAATAATTAGATCTGTTGAATAATGTTGCGCCAAGTTGCTGAGTAGATGCACGGTCCTCCTTCATACTGTAGAAACTTGGTTTCAACAGTTCTCCCTCGAACATCTCGGGTGAGACTTCATATGCTCTCCAAGTGTTGCCGAATGGGGTAAAACCTGTTTGGGCCGGTGCTTAAGGAGATCTTGATGGTTTGGGTGTTGACAGAGATCAAACCCCTATCAATGGGTTTTGTGTCAACAACCACCCAATCACGCTTGTAAGTCTAAAGTTGTCTATTGCAGAGAAAAACTACGCAACAACAGAAAGGGAAGGATTGGTGGTGGTGTATGTGTTGCAGAAATTTTGACACTACCTATTAGGAGGACATTTAAAAATGCTTATGCATCACTCATCATTGAAGTACTTGGTCAATAATCCTATGTTCGAGGGGAATATTTGTCGGTAGTTGTTACTATTCCAAGAATTTGATTTCAAGATCATTGTGAAACCAAGAAGGTTCAATGCAGGACCTGATCATCTATCAAGGATAGAGTCAGGAAAAGAACCAAGCATCATCAAAGACAGTTTACCCGATGCACCATTGTTTAGATTCGAAATGGTCGATGACCTTTACAAACAAATTATTCATTTTTTGGTGGCGGGAAAATCCCCTCATGAGCTCACTATTTGTCAAAAGAAATAACTAGTCGTCGGATTCGTTGACTTCCAATTGATCACAAGGAAGCTATACAAGATGGGGCCAGATGAAATTCTATGTCGATATGTTCTTCCACATGAGCAAGAAAGAGTGTTGGCATAGGCACACACTAGGATTGCAAGAGGACATTATGGAGGATTTGAAACCACTAGAAAAATACTTAGAGTTGGATTATGGTGGTCAACAGTATATATTGACGCTGCAGATTATACTAAAAGCTGTGATGTATGTCAAAGTATGGGAAAACCATCACGGAGAGATGAGATGTTGTTAGTAACTCAGGTAATACTACAACCATTCGACAAGTGGGCAGTCGATTTCATAAGACCTATCAACCCACCAAGGAAAAGAAAATGTGTGAGATACATCATCACTGTGACTAATTATCTAATGAGATGGGCTGAAACAACACCGGTAAAGGATTGCATGACTGTGACGAGAGCAAGGTTCCTTTTTTAAAATGAAGTTACATGATTTGGATGTCCTAAGATATTGATGAGGGATTAAGGAGCTCACTTCATCAATTATATAATCAGAGCGATGACTGAAGAATTCCATATACAACATAAGACAAGTTCTCCATGCCATCCACAAGTGAATGGCGTAGTAGAGTCGTTCAACAAGATACTGGAAAATGCACTTACTAAGGTATGCGATATGAATCATGATGAATGGGATCTAAAAATCCCTGTGATATTATAGGCCTATAGAATGACATGTAAAATACTGATAGGGAAGACACCATTCAAATTGGTCTAATGAAAAGAAGTAGTGATGTCGATGGAATATATCATCCCCAACCTACGTATAACATCCTGTTAGCTCTACAGGAAACTCTTCTAGGTTGTAGCTTGAAGACTCCTGGTAACTTCAATATTTTTAATGGTTTTCTCAATGGATCAAGTCAGATGACCAATATGACCTCACTCACTCAAGACATGCATAATACTCAATCAAATAGACAAGGCTTCTAACTATCAATGTTCAGAGAGTTTGTAATAAAGGTGAATAGATGAAGAACTCACTATGCTGGCAGATTCACACATAAAGCACTCACATGTAAATGGCTGATCATAATAAGGAAAAGATACTTGTAATTACAATAACTCACACAGAGATAGGATGACAGCTATCTTGCATTAAGTAAACAGAATAAACATGAATGAAACATTTAAGCACAAGTACAGAATAGAAATAAGATGAAAAGTGAACATATAATGGAAAAATAGCTTGTATTAAGTGACAAAGCACATGAGAATCTTGAATACAATAAGTGTCTAAAAATATCCAAATTCAAACCCTTGCTTCTACATTAGTCACAAGCTTTATAGGCTTTACAAAATTTATTTCAGATCCTGAAAAAGTGGATCGAATTTACTAAAAATAGATAATCATAATTGTTTGTAAAAATAGGTCAAAACACTCTCTTAACTACCAGTATACCTAACTCCAAAACCTTCCTACTCCTCGATCTTTTTAATAGCTGAAGTAGACACTAAAGTAGAACTAGAACTTGTCATCTGGAAGACAAGTCATGCTTTCTCATAGTAGGTAGGGTTTGTGACCTAATTCACCTCGCTTGGCACCTTCAAAACTGAAACAGAGCCAAAATACTGGTGCCTTTAATTATTTTTCAACCTTATAAATCGTCCATGAGGTGTTTGGACCAACAAAAGTTGGTTCTGTGTGGAACTATGCCTTTCTGCACTATTCTGCATTTTCAGTGGCTAAGAAAGCAAAATTTTGGGCCTGTAAGCTGCCAAAAGATTTGTTTTTGGTGGCTAATGAATAGTTTCGGTGTTCTCCTAAGCCACCGAAAGCTCTGTTTTTAAAATTTTAATGAAAAATGTCAGCACACTTTACCCTGTTGTTTTAAGGTTTTAGTGTTGTCCCTTTGATGTCTCTGCAACCTGCCTAGCGTTTGGGTTGGCCGCCAGTATCACAGGTTGCTTCTGGGCCAAAAAGACACATTGCCACTTCTGCTAGGGTTTCCAGCTTCTAGTGAGATTGAGTCTAAGGGATAGAATTCCTTGTTTGCAACTTGGACAGCCTGATTTTCCTGTAAAGCCTTACTTTGTCTTTCCTTAACCTAAGATTACTTTCCTCCAGCTTGGTGTTCTTTATTTTTATCTCCTGCAGAGAGTCATACAATTAAAAATTCCTCCTGGTTAACCTCTCATTGGTTCTTTTGATTTCTCTACCCAAGACTTCTAACTCATACACCTGCCTCAGTAGCTGATTGATTTTTTGGGATACAAGTTTGCTTGATGAAGCTTCTACCGCTGGTTCACCCTAGTCCTCCTTTGGTGTAGGTGATGGAAACTCCTCCTGCCCTATTTGAAACTAATCTGCTAATTTAGTTTCATGTTCCTCTTCATCCTCAGAATCAGAGTAGGGTAGGTTGTTTATATTTCTCTATGGTGCTGGAACCTCTTCTACCTTTTCACTAAAATCTAGGTCTCTTTTTGCCTTCTTGGTCTTGGGAGCTGGAGAGGCCTGATCCACTGTAATTGGAGAGATGGCCCTCCTCTTCCTCTTACCACTACTGGGAGTGGAGGACTTCTTTTAAGAAGAATTTCTTTTGTCTTATGGCTACAATTCTGTCTCAAACTCATTCCAAAATAAGAAGTAGGTCTAGGCTATGTTCCTTCTCTACATTAATTCAAGTACAATTATCTTGATCAAGCCATGATGGGGTAGCCTTCCTGCAATCTTGTTGGGATGGGCTTTAACCTGATGGGCCATTTTGGTCAGGATTTTAAGTAGGTAAAAAGGCAGGTTCAGTGGGCTCCTTCTAGTGAAATGGTTCATTAGCTTGAAATGGTATAGCATTACCCTATTATGCCTTCCCTCACAAGTTATATAAACCAGAATTGCTTTCAACAAATGATGTCATTTCTCCTCAAGCTAGGATGAAGGGATGCTCTTCTTCCATACAATGTTCTTGTGCTCAAGCTTCAAGTAAGATTTGAATTCCACATTCTTTTTTATAGTGGTTTTGAACTAGTTTTCCCAAGTCCTTGGGAGTTCTGTTACTTGTGCTATCAGAGCCTCGTCCACCTGAAACTCTTCTCTGCCAATCACTACATTCGAGCCATCAAAGGAGAGAGAAAAGGCTTCTCCCACTTGCTGGTGGAATCCTTGAATTTTTTTGCACAACCTGTAGCAGCCTGAGTCTTTGAAAAGTTGGCATACCTCTAGGTGTGATTTGAGGTAGCTAATGTCACTTAATTCTCGTCTTAGGGACAGTCCTCCTCCTTTCTTCATTTTTTGGATTGCTCTTTTGTACCTACAAAAATTAAAATTCAAACCCTGGGAAGGAGATTACAGTGCTAGATTCAGGGAGGGATTGGCTCAGTGAGGATGCATGTAGGAAATGTGGAATGAATGGAGGAGAGGGTGCTAGTTTTGAGGGGGTTGATTGGAAATTGGGATTTGAGCAGGGTGATAGCAAATTTTGATAAGACTCATGAGCTAGCCAGTGTTGTAATAAATCTAACTGGAAATCAATGCTTTCTGGTGGTTCGATTACAGTCACGAGACAAGTGGAGGGAAGCAACAGTTTGGGTTTTTTATCAGTCACTTTGATTTTATAACGACCCCTTCTTTACCAATTCGTGATTTATTGCAGGTCCTATCTTTTCAGCAGTTAATGGTTTGGTAGTGGCGCTCTTCATGCTAACGGTGGTTGATTGTGATGGATGCACCAACCATTTTCTCCTTCTTGAGCTTTCAGTGGCTAAGGTAGTCCTGAATCCAATTTTTAAGCTGCCAAAAGTTGGGCTTTTCGGTGGCTAATGAACCGTTGAGATGTTCACCTAAGCCACCGAAAGATGATCTTCAAAAATTTTATTAGAAAACAGAGTCAAAAGTGTTCCAATCTTCATTAAACACCTCGATCTTTCATAATGATCCTTTAAAGAGTATTTTGACCTCCTATCACTACAAGAAATAAATATTCTAAGTCTAACTTTTTGAGGACTGATTTATTTAGGAGATAACAGTTGGCTCCTACTTAAGGATGGAAACCTCCCTGTGAGGTTCCAAGAACCATTGACCAAATTCCTTTCCTGAAAAACAAAGACTAAACCTATCTTCTATAGTTACATTGGGCATGAAGTTATTTTGCAAAAAACAAAGAAAACAAAAATAATATTTTACAATGACAAGGCTTTGAATCCTTAAATGAAATAGAGTTTCATAAATTTCCCATTGACTGGGCCATCAAACACCTCCTTGCCTTCCAAATTTTGCAGTTTGAAAGTGTTGTTCTGTTGTACCTAAGCTATCACAAAAAGGCCTATCCACAGAGAATCAAATTTACCATGCTTTCCCTTGTCCTACCTAACAACATCCCATTTCAGAACCCAGTCTCCAACCTAAAAATTATCCACCTTTTCCTTCTTATCAAAAATACTTTTTATCTTCTCTTGGTGAGCTTCTGACTTCTCCACCAACTATTCCCTAACTTGCTGCAGCTCAACCAAATCAAGCATCCTTCTTACCATGTCATTTGGTTCATCCTATTCCTCCTGAAAGAACTTTGCTACTGGTAGAACTAGCTGAATTGGGAAAATGGCCTCAGTACCATAAACCAACTTGAAAGGAGAATTCCCTATGGATTTTTTGTTGGTCACTCTGTCAGCCCATAGAGCAAACTTTAGCTTAGAATCCTAGCTCTTCTAATTGATCTCCAATAGTTTTCTGCTGATTCTAACTAGGCTCTTATTGGATGACTTAGCAAGGCCATTTCCTTGAGGGTAATAGGAAGTAGAATGCACCAATTGAATGCCCATTGACTCACACATGTTAACCAATTCCTCGACATTAAAAGCTGGTGTATTACCAGTCACTAGCCTTATTGGGTAGCCAAATCTGATAAAGATGTTCTCATATAAAAACTTCATGATGACTTGGTGAGTGGAATTCCTTATGGGGACTGCCTCTATCCACTTTGTGAAATAATATATGGCTACTAGGATCCACTTGTGTTGACCACTTGATGAAGGATTAATCTCTCCTATGAAATCAAGACCCCACTGCTAGAAAGGGCCATTCACTAGAATAGGTCTAAGTGGCAAAGATCTGAGCTACTGCTTTCCTATGAATCTTTGGCATTTGTCGCAGGCTTTTACAAAGGTAAACACATCAGAGAAAAGAACAGGCCAATAGTACCCAGCCCTCATAATCTTGTGGGATGTATTCTTCCAGTAATGATTCCCCCCACATGTTCTTCAATGAAACTGATGTATGACCTGAAATGACTCTTCTTTATCTAAGCATCTCAGCAAAACACCAGAAGGATCTTTCCAATACAGCAGCTTATCAATTATACAAAATTTAACAGACTTAAGCTTAAGATCACATGCTTGAGTCAGGCTTAGATCAGGGGGAGCTTCTAAACTTTGCAAGAAATGAATAATACCTGAGTACCACTCACATGAAGACAAGTTCTCAGCCACCTGCTGGCTGTCATGCTACTCCTCTACTGCTACCTTTGTTTCTACCTCTATCTGCAAGTTTGCTGAACTTATATCAATTAAATTCATTCTCAATAGATCACAATTTTCTTTAGCCATGAGCTTAGCTAGGCCTTGGCCTTTCACTAGCTTGGTGGGATTTACTTATATGTCAAACTAAATAATATTGGCAATCCATTTGGCTCTCTTTCCATCAATGTCAGGCTGGGTCAAGATATCCTTCACAGCAGCTGAAGGGACATAGGTAAGGACCTTTATATGAAGAATGTAAATCCTGAAGGATTTCAGTGACTTAATGAGAGCATAGGCACGTTTCTCGATAGGATCATACTTCAATTCAACATCCCTCAATGTCTTGCTAAAGAAAGCAATGGGGTGATCAAGGCCTTCATCATCTTTCTGTATCAAAATTGTTGCAACCGTGTCATAGGAAGAAAAGGAGAAAATGTGGAAGCCCTTGGTGTCGTTTGCACTAATTAGAGTGGGAGCTTCCATGATAGCCCTCTTGATGGCTTCAAAATAGTTTCTTGCATGTTCTGTCCATTTGATTTCAACTTCCTTCCTTAACATAGAGGTTATGTGTTTTACTAACTCAGAAAAGTTTTGGATAAACCTCCTAACAAAATTTATCTTACCTAGGAATGACTGAATATCCTTTTTTGACCTAGGTATGGATAGCTTCTGGATTGCTTCAACTCAAATAGGATCAATATTCACACCTTCTGTTGAAACTATGTGACCCAGGAGTTTTCCCTCTCTGAGCGTAAAATGAGACTTTTTTGGGTTTAGAGATATCCCAAACTATCTACATTTCAGGAACACCCTCCTTAGGTGCTCCAAATGTTCTTCATGGTTCTTGGAGTAAACAGTGAGGTCATCAAGGTATATGAGAACAAACTTGTCCTTTAACCCCACAAAAGCTATGTGGCATGGCTCTCTAAAAGGTGGCCCCAACATTCATTATCCCAAATGGCATTTTGGCATACATGAAAGTTCCCAAGGAGTGGTAAATGCAGTTTTCTCCTGATCATCAAGGTGTACAGAAACTTTATTGTAGCCAGAGAAACCATCTAGGAATGACATGACACTAACTCCTGAGACTCTTTGCAATATATGCTCCATCTTGGGTAAGGGGTAGTTGTCTTTCTTGGAGCATTTGTTTAGGTTTATGAAATTAATGCACAACATGATCTCCCCATTTTTTTTCCTCACTATCACTAAGTTTGCAATCCATTTGGAATATCTCAGTGGGATTATGATTTTATCCTTAAGGAGCTTTTTTATTTCTTTCTCAATCACGGGCAGTAGGAGGGGACTAATAGGTCTTATCTTTTGTTTGAAATGGATGGTGTCCTTTTCCATGGGAATCCTATGTTGGATGATAGTTGTGTCATAGGTTTTCAAATCACTGTATTCCTAAGCAAATACATCAGTAAACTCTTTCATAAGACTGCAAAGTTCTGACTTATGATCAGCAGTCAAATCAAAGGACAAATTTATGAATTTTGGATGACTTTGGCTACCTAGGTTGTGCTCATGGACAGCAGGGTCTTTCTCCCTTTTCATTGGTTTAAAGGGGACATCATTATGATCAAAAAGATATTCAAGGGGTACTAGACCTCGAGGTATATAATTGCTAGGCAACTGAACAATATTTTGTTTTCCTATTTTATCTTTTGGTTTGGGCCTCTGGGATTCTTACATATTTAGGTTTTATTCATCAATATGCATATCAGAAAACTCATCTATGACCTGGATAAATTTATTGAGTTCATCATCATTTTCAAAAACTTTCCAAAATTTCACATTATCAGGGAGGGATGGCCTAAACTTGACTTGGATCTCATAGCTCAGCTTAGGAGGCAAAGGGGGAATGAACATACTTGCAGAGACAGCAAGGGAATCAGCTAGATGATTCATAGATCTAGTTATATAGGAGAGTTCAAAAACATGAAATATTCTCTGAGTTTCCATACCTCATCTCTGTATGCCTTCAGCCTGACATTCTTTACTTGAAAATTATTGTTCACTTGATGTATGATGAGATCTGCATCTCTAAAGATCTTTAGGCACATGATTCCCATTTCATTTTCATCCTCACTCCCAATAGTAATGCCTCATACTCTGATATGTTGTTAGTAGTCTTAAAATCAAGCTTATAAGATAAATGGATAGTCTCCTTTAAAAGAGAAATCAGGACTACACCTACACCTGTTGAGGCTTGAGTACTAGCCCCATCAAAAAACATGCTCCAGACAGAGGTGGTTACTTCCTCAGGTGGCTAATAGGTAGGATTTGTGAGTTGTATAGGTACTGGTTGAGAATCATCTATTTACAGAATCCATGCCCCAAAGTCTATGTCTATTGCATAGATGGGATGATTTATGGAATTCTTGGCATTACTGATGATGTAGGTAAACTAATTTTCCCTGTAGAGTCTCTTGGTCTCTCCTCCAAACATTGGGATTGTAGCATATGTAAGATCCATCTGTAGGGTACCACCTAGTCCTTTACTCCATGAATGAGACAAGAGGAGGCCAAACTTGGCTGGGATATCAGCAACTACTATATCCCTCACTATGATTTTTAAAGGCAGCTAGGAGAGGTTTATGACAAGGTCTTTTATGAGGCCTAGGCATTTGACCTTCCTAGAGTCAAAAGAGAAAAGATCGTGGTAGGGTTTTGTGATGTTGAGGCGAAGCTCATCCATCACTGCTTTTGGCATTAGGTTGTGGGATGCTCCTGATTCAAGCAAATAGTTGTGAAGGATCTTGTTATGGATGTTCAAAGATATGTAGAAAGGTGGACAAGACTCATCCATCTCTTCACCCATGGCACCTAGGATTAATGTGGGCTTATCATCTTGCAAGTTCACAAAGTCAACATCTATGGGTGTCCTTGGTTGAAGATATTTCAGTATGGATGACTTGAAGGAATCATTCTTCATAAGCTCTATCAAGGGAAAAGGGATTTTTAATTTCTGAATTTCTGATTCAAGATTGAAAGAATAGGATAATTTGTCAGAAGTTCTTACCTCTTGTGGTGGAGCCTTGAGCTGGAGTTGATCATGGACATATGGTTGCAATGGATTTTTTTGTTGTTTTGGAGGGGCATCAATATTTTTTGTAGGAGCAGCAATCTTTCTAACCATATAAGTTGACTGTTTTGCAGGGGCAGGACTCTTCTTTACAGGAGCCACAATCCTGGATCTCAAATTATAACCTTCTTGATCATATGCCTGATATAAGGATTCTTCAGTGATCTGTTCATTCATGAGGGATTCCTCATAATCTGATTATGTCAAGAAATAGAGATCAACTTCATATTCCATGCAGTTGATATTGTCTTCTTCCTCCCCTTCTTCCTGAGCAAACTCTTGTTCTTCTTCTAGCACAGCATTTTGGAAAGGAGCTCTGATTCTTTGATCCTCAGCTTGATTCCTATCCCTTTGAAGGATCTGAGTTGGTGGGCTATTTCTTATGTAATGGACAAAATTAGGATTTCTGGGAGCAAAAGAATTTGTCCCTTTACCTCTCACAAGTATTTTCCCTCGGTCTTTAAGTATAGACATTTTAGCTGTCAAACTATCCAACATTTTGGCCATTTTCTCCATTTTATTTTCTGATGAAGAAGCCCCTAGAGGATCTGAGGGTTGCTGCTTCCTATCCATATTTCCCTTAACCTTCTAAGATGCAATGATATTAGACTCAACTTCAAGAGCAGCATCTTGCATGAGTGACAAAGAAGCAGATCTTCTTTCTCTGAGAAGAAGACAAAACTCAGAATCAAAAGCATTAGCATAAGTGATTTTGGCTGAAGTATCAGTAGGCTTGATATCAGTAGGGATTTTGCTGAACATTTTGTTAAATCTTTTTGTGAAATTTGAAACAGACTCACCATTCTCTCTCCTCAAATTAGTAAATTTTGTGATATAGTAAAGGTGGTCTCTTCTTTCTCCTCAATGCTTCAAAAATATGTCATCTAGAGCTTCAATGCCAGCCACCGATCCAGTAGGTAACTCTTTGAACCATTTCCTAGCCTGACCATCTAGACTTTGCATAAAAACCCTAGTCCACACATCTTCTTGTTCAATTTTTATATTCTCAGCATAATTGTAGAATGCCTCTAAATTCTCCTCAGCTGTAAAGTCTCCCTCCCCAGTAAACTTAGGCATATATTTTAGATAATCTCTAGTAGGCATAGCAGAAAGGGGGTTAGGCAAATTTAGAGGGGCATATCTGGAAACGAGGATCCTTTCCATTTGGTTAGAGGGGTAGAAATATTGGATGTGGGTATGGAAAGGGAAGAAGAAGATACTGGTGGTGTGGGTGGCAGCTGAGAAAGTATTTTTGGTAGATCTACCTCAGTGGAGTCACCAGGAATTGGATCTACGAAAGCAACAGTGCTTGAAGATTCCTCAACCCTAAAAAATTTTGATTCACTTATAAATTCCTGATAATTAGATGCTTCAGTAGAAGAAGATTGAAAATGAGGCCTATTTGATACAACAACAAAAATACCTCTAGAAATACCTTATGTAGCTCCCCTTGCAGCTTTGGAAGTCTATCTTTGTAGAACCCTTCCTCTCCTTATAATATTCTCAGGATCTGAAACAGGTGTCACTGGTGGCCTGTGAGGATTTGCTCTGGTACTTGGTCTTCTCAAAGCCACCTTAATCCAATGGAATCGCCAGATAGATGATTACAACCTAAATAGTGTCCCAACTTTATTTATCATCAAAGTAGGGCCTATGTCGTCTCCCAGGGAAGCTGAGCTCCAATCTCTTCTCCCTGGCAATGGCGCCAATTTGTTAGCTCTCCAGAAAACTCTTCTAGGTTGCAGCTCGAACATTCCCAGTAAATTCAATATTTTTAATGGTTTTCTCAATAGATCAAGTCAGATGACCAATAATACCTCACTCACTCAAGACATGCATAATACTCAATATAATAGATAAGGAGTCTAACTATAAATGTTCAGAGGGTTTGTAATAAAGGTGAATAGATGAAGAACTCACTATGCTGGCAGATTCACACATAAAGCACTCACATGTAAATGGCTGATCACAACAAGGAAAAGATATTTGTAATTCCAATAACTCACATAGAGATAGGATGACATCTATCTTGCATTAAGTAAACATAATAAACATGAATGAAACATTCAACCACAAGTACAGAACAAAAACAAGATGAAAGCTGAACATATAATGGCAAAAGAGCTTGTATTAAGTGACAAAGAACATGAGAAGCTTGAATACAATAAGTGTCTAAAAATATCTGAAGTCGAACCCTTGCTTCTACATTAGTCACGGGATTTATAGCCTTTACAAAATTTATTTCAAATCCTGAAAAAGTGGATCGAATTTACTAAAAATAGATCATCATAACTGTTTGTAAGAAATAGGTCAAAACGCTATCTTAACTGCCAATTTACCTAACTCCAAAACCTTCCTACTCCTCAAACTTTTTAATAGTTGAAGTGGACACTGAAGTAGAACTCGAACTTGCCATCTGGAAGACAAGTCATGCTTTGACAAAGTAGGTAGGGTTTGTGACCTAATTCACCTCGCTTGGTACCTTCAAAACTGAATCAGGCCCAAAATACTGGTGCCTTTAATTATTTTTCAGCCTTATAAATCATCCATGAGGTGTTTGGATCAACAAAAGTTGGTTCTGTGTGGAACTATGCCTTTCTGCACTATTTTGCGCTTTCAGTGGCTAAGAAAGCAAAATTTTGGGTCTGTAAGCTCTCGAAAGCTCTATTTTCAGTGGCTAATGAACAACTGCGGTGTTCACCTAAGCCACCGAAAGCTCTGTTTTTAAAAATTTTAATCAAAACTATAAGCACACTTTACCCTGTTGTTTTAAGGTTTTAGTGTTGTCCCTTTGATGTCTCTGCAACCTTCCTAGGGTTTGGGTTGGAAGCAGTATCATATGTTGCTTCTGGGCCAAAAGGGATCATTGCCACTTCTGCTAGGGTTTCTAGCTTCTGGTGAGATTGAGTCTGAGGGCTAGAATTCCTTGTTTGCAACTTGGACAGCCTGATTTTCCTGTAGAGCCTTACTTTCTCTTTCCTTAACCTAAGATTAATTTCCTCTAGCTTGGTATTCTTTATTTTTATCTCCTACAGAGAGTCATACAATTCAGTATTCCTCTTGGTTAACCTCTCATTGGTTCTTTTGATTTCTCTACCCAATACTTCTAACCCATACACCTGCCTCAGTAGCTGATTGATTTTTTGGGATCCAGGTTTGATGGATGAAGCTTCTGCCATTGGTTCACCCTGTTCCTCCTTTGGTGTAGGTGATGGAAACTCCTCCTGCCCTATTTGAAACTAATCTGCTAGTTTAGTTTCCTGTTCCTCTTCATCCTCATAATCAAAGTAGGGTAGGTTGAGTATATTTATGTCTGTTGCTGGAACCTCTTCTACCTTTTCACTGAAATCCAGGTTTCTCTTTGCCTTCTTGGTCTTAGGAGATGATAGGCCTGATCCACTGTAACTGGAGAGATGGTCCTCCTCTTCCTCTTACCACTCCTAGGAGTGGAGGACTTCTTTGAAGAATAATTTCTTTTGTCTTATGGCTGTAATTATGTCTCAAACTCATTCCAAAATAGGAAGTAGGTCCATGATATGTTCCTTCTCTATAGCAATTCAAGGACAATTAGCTTGATTAGGCCATGATGGGATATCCTTCCTGCAATATTGGTGGGTTGGGCTTTAACCTGATGGGCCATTTTGATGAAGCTCTTTTGTAGGTCGAAAGGAAGGTTCAATGGGCTCCTGCCAATGAAATGGTTAATTAGCTTGAAATGGTATATCATTACCCTATTATATCTACCCTCACAAGTTATATAAACCAAAATTTCTTTCAACAAATGCTGCCATTTCTCCTCAAGCTAGGATGAAGGGATGCTCTTCTTCCATACAATGTTCTTGTGCTCAGGTTTCAAGTAAGACCCAAATTCCACATTCTTTGTGATAGTGGTTTTGAACTAGTTTTCCCCAGTCCTTCGGAGTTCTATTACTTGTGCTATCAAAGCCTCGTCCACCTGAAACTCTTCTCTTCCAATCACTGCCTTTGAGCCATCAAAGGAGATAGCAAAGGCTTCTACCACTTGCTGGTGGAATCCCTGAATTTTTTCATAGAACCTCTAGCAGCCTGAATCTTTGAAAAGCTAGCATACCTTTGGGTGTGATTCGAGGTAGCCAATGTCACCTAATTCCTGTCTTAGGGCCGGTCCTCCTCCTTTATTCATTTTCTAGATTTCTCTTCTGTACTTGCAAAAATTAAAATTCAAACCCTGGGGAAGGAGATTACATTGATGGATTCGGGGAGGGCTTGGCTCAGTTAGGACGCATGCAAGAAATGTGGAATGAATTGAGGAGAGGGTGCTGATTTTGAGGGGGCTGATTGGAATTTAGAATTTGAGCAAGATGACAGTAAATTCTGATGAGACTCGTGAGCTAGCCAGTGCTGTAATAGTTCTAACTACAAATCAATGCTTTTTGTTGGTTCGATTACAGTCACAGGACAGGTGGAGGGCAACGAGGGTTTGGTTTTTTTATCAGTCACTTCGGTTTTATAATGACCCCTTATTTACCAATTCATGATTTATTGTAGGTCCTGTATTTTCAGCGATTAATGGCTTGGTAGTGGCACTCTTCATGCTTATGGTGATTGATTGTGATGGATGCACCAATCATTTACTCCTTCTTGAGCTTTCGGTGGCTAAGGTAGTCCTGAATCCAATTTTTAAGCTTCCGAAAGTTGGGCTTTTCGGTGGCTAATGAACCATTGAGATGTTCTCCTAAGCCACCGAAAGCTGATCTTCAAAAATTTTATTAGAAAACAGAGTCAAAAGTGTTCCAATATTCATTAAACACCTCGATCTTTCACAATGATCCTTTAAAGACTATTTTGAGCTCCTATCACTACAAGAAATTAATCTTCTAAGTCTAACTTTTTGAGGACTGATTTATTTAGGAGATAACACATCCGTAACAGGAATGAGCGATGAAGGATCAATTGAAGAAAGACTGGCGTAGTTAGTACACCTTGAAGAGGACCGCTTCATCGTAGGCTTTCATCAGCAAGTAGAAAAGGATCAACATAAGGCATGGCATGATCACCATGTGAAGATGAATTGTTTCCAGCGCGGAGATATGGTTATCCTCTACAACAACAAGTTTGCAAAGCATGGAGGTAATCTTCAAATGCATTGGCTAGGTCCCTACATCATACATTTCATTAACGACAAAGGTGCGGTACAGCTGCAACAATTAGATGAAGTACTTTTGCTGAAACTAGTGAATGGGATTCAGCTAAATCCTTATGGTGATAGTCAGGAATGACACCAATGCTAACAATCATGAAAAACTGGAAAACTTATGAAGGAAATTATGTCGACAGGATTAAGGGTGATGAGAAACTTTGAACTACGAAAAGGATTGGAACGTGTCGATACCGGATGAGGCGTGAACTGGTCAAATTAGGCAATAAATGAAGCAATTACACCGGGTGGGCATTGATGCAAGTTGAAACTATTTGTAATTAATGACCAAGGTGTGCGTTGGACTTGTAGAATCGATGCAGGATCCAATCAATCAATGAGGATTTAGTAATAACGGTTCAAATCCCTTGCATGGAAGGCTTGAAGGCTATAAAATCAAACTGAGGGGCATGGTTCAACCCATTGTGCACATTGATAGGAAGAATCAAAGAAAAGAGAAGAAGAGTTATAGTTAAGATAACTGTAAGCATGAAGAGAGGTGTTTTAGATTCCATGGCACATATTATTTCAATCACAAGCACACAAGAAAATCCAATTGCGAGGGAAACAATAGTAGAAGAAATGCACGATATTATATCTGCAGCAATATGAACAATTAGGAAGAAGAGGAGTGTCAATCATCCGATCACCCCAGATAGAAGAATCAATACAATTGAAGTTCGACGAGGGGGACTGTAGTAGAGGGAGAAGCAGGTCCATCAACTATAGCGGAAGAAAAAACAATGGCAAGAGGAAGACTACCAGGTCCTACTCTAGGATACATTCCCATGTATGTACCACCGAGGATGGAAAAAGAACCAGTAGTATGGGTTGGAAAAACCAACAAGTATGACATCAAGATTCCTGCAACACCCTAAGGTGTCCATGTGATGAGAATTATAGTGTTGCGATTGCATAAGCTATAGTAATGTGGCCACGACATCTTGGTGTTTAAGGAATGCACCAAGGGAACCTATGAGGGAAGAGCACACGACAAAGGAGGTCCTATCACCAGAGAGCCTGTGCAATGGGAATTGGGATTGCAGCAATCCAATATATTATTGATCATCCATATGCCACATTTTGGACGATCCACAAAATTTAATGCATGCATGAAGCATCTATTGGCATGTTTCCATGGTGGTTATTTATGGTTGGGGACAAGGATCCCAATTACGGTCGAATTCATATCTGAAATCACCAGCCTACCCAAGGCAGAGGTTGACCCATCACAGTACTTCCAAGGAAAGGAAAACGATAAGAAGTATGTAGAGAAGCTGAAAAAAATATGGGGTATTAAAGTATAAAAGGGCATATGTGATCGATACCGTTAGCGACCAGAAAATTCAAATTGCAACAAAGTTGTTGAAGCTCAAGATAGTGTAGAAGAATCACCTGAATCAGTTCGCATACGGGGTTATCATATTCACAAAGAAGTGTACCGTGGGCATACAGATGAATTGCTCCCTGTTCCTATTGAACAAGCTGATGGAGGATGCGGTCTTAGCATAAGAGGCTAGTAATTCGTTCACTTGTTCTTGGTTTTTAATCCTCATTGCACTGGTCGGATGGATGTAACCAGCGCATTATCAAGGAATGGAGTTTGATGCTATCAACATATGTCGAGGCACAATGTATAAAAATATATGGGCGCTCAATGACAAGGAATGACAAATGAACAACAACATTCATTTTTACCTATACTTAGACACACTGCGAGAGGAAGTAGTCAAGGTATCACGTCTCACAGATAAAGCCACAAAGAAGTACCAGAGGATTGCATGATTGGCGATGGGACCCCATGCCATACATATTCAGGTACAGGAATATCCAGAGAAGCAATGGATTACGACAAAATATAAGCTAACAGATGAAGAGTTGGACTCCATCATAGAAGAATGGCCTCCGAAATGGAAAGTTTTAGTAAGTGACAAAGAACTATCGTACCTAGGAAATGGACACTTGAAAAATGTCCAAAAAGAATAGGATAAGAAAAAGGAAGCAACTAATGGATACACTCACAAATACAATGCTTGAGACAAGGATACCGCAAGAAGGAGTGTTGCGAAGGGAGGTTGAGGTCAAAATCGGCACAAGAATGTGACTAGCACAAATATTTCCACAAGAGATCACAACGAGGGGTGAGGATATTGATTCTACACTATGAGGGCATGACTTGCTTGGACTTGACCTAAACCTTCTTCTAATGTCTATGCCAGCATGACTTCATATCGTATCAAACAAAGAGATCAAAGACTGTGAAGCAACAATCCACGATCATCTAGCCCGGTCCAAACAACAAGCAGAAAGAGATGAAGAGGAACTTCAACGACTAAAAGTGGAAAAGGATGCAATCATGAACGAGAATACAAAGGAATTCGAGGATAGGAAAAGAGTGGAGAGGGAAGTCTCCTTGGCTTGCGAGGAGGTACCATAAGTTAGTCTGAAAATGTTTGCGGAAGCAAAATTATTGTGACTAGGGAAAGTCATCGTAGATTTGTGGAAGGAAAATGAGGATTTGCAGGCTAGAGTGATACCCAGCACACCCCCATAGCAACTAGTAGAAAGGAGAAGTGTGATATAATATGTTGCAACATAGATGGAGAAATTTGAGAAGGTAGTGCATATGATTTTGGAGGAAATAACACAGTTTTGGGGTAGCTTGGTACAAAACAAGCAGTTGCACCAACTTGACGTGCAACTTGGCGGAGCAAAAGCACAGTTGAGGTATTGATGGGATTACTAAAAATGATGCCCCCACTTGTGCATGTAACCAAGGAAAAAGAGCTAAAAGAGTTGCAGTGGCATGTTAACAAGGCCCTCACAAGGTTCCAGTAGAAAACAACACATTTGGATGAACTACATGGTACAGTATATAAATTGGTGCTCAAGGACATGGAAAAAATCACGAAGACCAAGGAAGAGCTAAGAAAAGTACACTAACAGATGAGTGAAGAACATTTGATAGAATAAGAAGTGGAAGAGTGCGCAACACTCAAGGAAAAGGTCACGGAATTCGTCGACCAAGTCAGAACGGAGTATGACAACTTCAAGGCAAAGTTGAATGCACCAGTTGCTTCCAACTGAGGTGGCTCGAGGAAGAGCCATAAGTTTGTGTTGGGGTCTTGTTGGTAAGGGGTTGGAGTGCACAAAGTGTGATACCTCCACTGAAAGGAAGGATGTTGACAAAGATAAAATTTAACTGCGGCAAAGGAAGAAACCGAAAAAACTGGGATATTTTGGTTGAGTTAGTTAGATATTGGTTAAGTGGACCATTTTGTAATGACCTAGTGAGCCTATAAGTAGAGTTAGGACTGTAAATTAATGGGGCATCAATTGGCTTAGGATGAATTGAACTGAGGAATTTTTTTGTCTTTTACAGTTCATTTATGGTACTGATGTTATGAAGACTATGTCTTAGGAAGTGAATTTGATCAACATTTTGATATTTTGAGTTGTAATGACTTGTTTCTGTGGGATGCGTCTTATCTTGAAGATGTTTCAAATAAGAATTATGCGTTGATAAACTCTTTTCTTCATTGTTGGGTTAAATCTATGATGGATCAGATGAGTTGAATTATTATGCCACATCTATGTTTCCCCATTAAACGTGAATGATGTGAAGTATCGCAGTACTTATCGATTTAATGTATGTTGATGTCTTTGTCGATCTAAATCTGGGTTAATGTAATTACAAGCAATGATGATAAGTATATATGGTTAGTAGTATGGTTGCATTATAATTGTTGTGAACCTGGATTTCTTGGTAATGTTGTGATTAGGTAGAATATAGTCCAAAGTCCTCTTCACACTGTGGAAACTTGGTTCCTACAATTATATATGTCCCATTAGGTGGTTTTTAAAAATATATGTATGTCCTAGGGCCTTCGAAATTAATTTCTAGGGAATAATATTATTCCTTTGGCCCTAAAGAAACCATTGAGGCATCTAGATACATTAACAATGTCTCAAATCTATACACATGATTTGTAAGTGGGATTGATGGTGTTATGCATCCAAGTCTTGGAGACTTGGGGAATTGGACATGGTTAGAGGAGGATAATTTAGCCTCATGGCCTATAGGAATATTCTAGACATCCAAGGATAAGAAATTTTCCTCCACCAACCAAATAGGGCCTCTTGACAATATCATGGACATGTGAATGATGATGTATGTTTTGTTAGGTGGTTTTGAGCGATAAGTATGTATCCTAGGGACTTGGAAACATATTTCTAGGGAATACAATTGTTCATTTGGCCCTAAATAAATAATTGAGTCATCTATCCATTAACAATGCCTCAAATCACCACACATAATGTGAAAGGGGCATTAATGGTTTTCTTTATCCAACTCTTGGGTACTTGGGGCCTTAAACATGGTTAGAGGAGGATACTTGAACCTTGGGACATAAACGAATATTCTAGTCATCTAGGGATAATACGTTTTCAGCCACCAACCATACATGGCGTCCTAATAGTATCATGGGCATATGATTGATGATTTGCGTGCCATTGTGTTGTTTTGAGCAATATGTAATTGTCCTGAGGCCTTGGAAATGAATTTCTAGGGAAGAAAACTATTCCTTTGGCCATAAAGAAACCATTGAGGCATATAGATCCATTAACAAATCCTCAAATCATTGACACGTGATTTTAAAGGTGTATCGATGGTGTTATGTATGTAAGTCTTTGATACTCAGGGCCTTGGACATGGTTAGTCAAGGAGACTTGAACCTTGATCCTTAAAGGAAACTTCTAGCCATCCAAATCTAAGAAGTTTTCCTTTTTCAATCGCACATTGCATCCTTATAATGGTAATATGGTTGATGAGGTATGTTCCATTAGGTGGTTTTGAGCAATATTTACATGTCTTAGGTACTTGGAAATGACCTTCTACAGAGTAAGACTATTCCCTTGGCCCTAAAGAAACCATCGAGGAATCTAGATCCATTAAAAATGCCTCAAATCACTGCACATTATTTGAAATGGGTATTGATGGTGTTATGTATATAATCCTTGGGGACTTGGGGCCTCGAAAATGGTCAAAGGAGGATACTTGACCCTTAAGGTCTAAAGAAACATTATAGCCATCCAGGGCTAATACTGTCTCCTCCACCAATCAGACATGGCCTCGTGAGGGTATCATGGGCATATGATTGATGATGTATGTGCCATATGGTGATTTTGAGCAATATGTACATGTCCTAAGGCCTTAGAAATTACTTTCTATGGGAGAATACTATGTGTTTGAACCTAAAGAAACCATTGAGGAGTCTAGATCCATTAACAATGCCTCAAATCACCACACAATATTTCAAAGGCATAATGTTGGTTCTATGTATCCAAGTCTTGGGGAATTGGAGCTTGGGACATAGTCAGAGGAGGATATTTTGACATCAATCCCTAAAGGAATCTTCTATCCATCTAGGGCTAAGACTTTTTCCTCCACCAACCATACATGGAATCGTGAGGGTATCATGGGCTTATGATCAATGTTGCATGTGCGATTAGGAGGGCTTTAGTAGTGTCGAGATGTTTTAGGGCCTTGGGAATTATTTTATAGGAAAGAAGATCAATATTTTGACCCTAAATAAATCATTAAGGAATCCAAAACCATCAAGAATCCCTCAAATAACCACACATGACTTCATATGGGTATTAATGGCACTATGTTTCTAGTTTTTATGGTCTTGGGGCCTTAGACATGGTCAATGGAGGAGACCTAAATCTTGGTCCCTAATAGAATATTCTAGCCATTCAGGACTAAGAAGGTTACCTCCATTGAACACACATGGCCTCCTGAGGGTATCATTAGGAAATAATTGAGGATGTTGGTGCCATTATGTGGTTTTACTTAGTTTGTAGGTGTCTCATAACCTTGGGAATGATGTTCTAATGAAGAATACCATGCCTTTGTCCTTGAAGAAAAGATTGATACATATGAAGTCGTGAAAAATTACTTAATGAATGATGCATGAATTTATAAGGGTGTACATGGAACTATTGATAAAATTTTGTAAGTCATGGCCTTGGACATGTTCAGACGAGTATACTTGAATATATGTCCCTAAACATAAATTCTAGCCATATAGGTATAAGTAGGTTTCCTCTATCGACCAAAGATGGCCTTCGAAGGGTATCATTGTCTTATGATTGAGGATTTCTTTTCCATTAGGTGGTCTTGAGTAGAATGTATGTGTCTTGGGGGCATGGGAATGAATTCTTTATGAATAATATGATGCCTCCTTACCTAAAGAAACCATTAAGGCATATAAATCCATTAACAATTCCCCAAATTACCACAGATGACTTTTTTGGGGTACCCATGGTGCTATGTATGCAACTATTTGGGACCTGGAACCTTGGAAACATTCAAGCGAGGAAACCTAAACCTCAAGCCCTAAAGTAATTTTCTAGTGGTCTAAGGCTAAGAAATTTGACTCTTCCAACCACGCATGGCCTCTTTTAGGGTAAATTTGGATTATGATTAAGAATGTTGATGCAATTAGGTGGATTTGAGTAGCGCGTATGTGTCTTATGGAATTTGTAATGATTTTCCAAGGAATAAGGCCATCCCTTTAGCCCTAAATAAATCATTTAGGCATATAGAGCCATGAACATTGCCTTGAATAACCATGCATGACTTGGTATTGGAATCCATGGAACCATGGATCTAGTTTTTGTGGATTTTAGTCCTTAAACATGGCCAATGGAGGAGACCTAAAGCTTGAGTAGTAATTTAATCTTCTAGCTATCCATGTTTATGAAGGTTTCCCCCACCAACTACACATGGTCTCCTTAGGGTATCAATGACCTATGATTGAATATGTTCATGCCATTAGGTGGTTTTTAGTGGTATGTATGAGTCTTAAGGCCTTGGGAATTATGTTCAAAGGAAGTATGACATGCCTTTATCCCTAAATAAACCATTCAGGAATCTATAACCATGAACAATACCCTAAAGAATGACACATGACTTCATAAGGGTATCCCTAATACTATGTATCCAATTTGGAGACTAGGTGACTTAGACATGGTTAGTGGAGGAGACATGAACCTTATTCTATAAAGGAATCTTCTAGCCATCGAGGGCTATAAATGTTTCCTCCATGAAACACACATGGCCTCCTATGGGTATCATGAGAATAATATTAATGATTTATGTGCCATTAGGTGGTTTTGAGCAATATTTATGTCTCCTAGGGCATTGGAGATGAATTTATAGGGAATAATACTATGTATTTGGGCCTAAAGAAACAATTGAGGCATTCAAATCCATGAATGATGCCTTAAAGTGCTAGGCATGACTTTGCAGGGGTGTGCATGCCACCATGTATCCAAGTCTTTGGGACTGGGTGCCTTGGACATGGTTAGTAGAGGAAAATTAATCCTTGGCCTATAAAGGGATATTCTATCCATTTAGGGATAATTAGGTTACTTCCACCAACCACACATGGCCTCCTAATGGTATCATTGGCCTATGAATGAGGATTTCAATGGAATTTAGTGGTTTTTAGTAGTATGTACAAGTCTTGCAGACATGGACATGGAGTTCTAGGGAAGGAGGCCATGCCTTTGGCCTTATATAAATAATTGAGTCATCAAAAGGCATGAAAATTCCTTGAATCATCGTGCATGACTTCATAGGGGTATACATGGAACTATGTATCTAAGACTTGTGGATTTGGGTTGTTGGGCATGCTCAATGGAGGAGAAATTAACATTTGTTCCTAAAGGAATCTTCTATCCATTTAGTAATAAAAAGGTTACCTCCACCAACCACACATGCCCTCTTCAGGGTATCATTGGCCAATGATGTAGGATGTTGGTGTCATTAGGTGGATTTATGTAGTATGTATGTGTCAAGGGAATTGGAAATTATGTTCCAATGAAGAAGACAACTTATTTGGCCCTAAAGGAACCATTAAGGCATCCAAATCCATGAAAAATATCTTGAAGCATTACACATGCATTAGTAAGGTTATCCATGGTGATATGTATCTAGGTCTTGTGGTATAAACAGGTCCCATATTACCAATAGAGGATGAATATCCCCATTAGAGAGATTATGTGGTGGCTTGAGGTATCGATCATTGCTCAGACATTTAGTTTATTTTATTTTGAAAATAATAAGTTATATATGTAGAAACATAAAATTATCATAGCATAATGATGTATATATCTTCAATACCTTTATAATGAGATAAATAACTCAAAAAATTGATGCTTGGGTAGAAATTTATGGCCAACATGGTAAAGTAGTTTTTTATATTAAAAATCATGCACACATGTTTATGTAGTGTGCATGCACTTTAGAAGCTCTCATGCACTTCTAGAGAACACACGTGTTATTTTAAATTAATTTTTTTTGGGTGGGACAACTTCCACTCACCCACATATTTTTCGACATGATTGCTTTAGATTTAGGTTCGATATGACAACCATATGGTTCAAACCATAAAATCAAAAAAACTCCATTTTTCTAAATGTTTCTAAATATATTCCTTTTTCGGGTTGTGTTTTAAATAAGCTACACAAATTCATGCTAAAATTACACAAGCATATAGGAATGAGAATGTATATTCCTTTTATATATATATATTACTTTTTTTTATATTTTTGTCTTGGCATATATCATAATATTAAAATTAATGCATCTTTTATTTATAATATAACTTTTTTTCCTTAACCATTTAAGAAAAACTTATATTGTGCACTAGTGTATACTAAGACCTATGACCTTAGAAAATAGCATATATCATAATATTAAAATTAATGCATCTTTTATTTATAATATAACTTTTTTTCCTTAACCATTTAAGAAAAACTTATATTGTGCACTAGTGTATACTAAGACCTATGACCTTAGAAAATAAAATCTATGTTTGATAATGTTCAGACCCTTTTACGTAGGACTAACAGAATGTGTTTTAATTTCAAGGATATAACGACTTTCATAATTTTAAAAAATAAAATAAAATTAAGATTCTAAATTTTGAAAAATACTTCTACACAAGATCAATGTGTTCATTAAATTTATACATATTTTTGTTCTCAAATTCCATCATTTAGGTACTCAAGGTTTGCACTACCGGAAATGTGTGCTTTATATTTTTCATTAAAAAATATATCAATGATAGGAAAAATCAAATTTCACCTAGTTATACACAATTTTTATAAATACAAATTATATATTCTGAAATCTAATTGATTTTCCTACACATCATATTTTTACACCATATTCAAATTCATTATGGAAGTACCTTGAATTAGCCCTCTAAGTTAATAGATTGTTGTTTTTCTAGGTTTTCATCGCCGCTAACATGTCATGAGAGAGTATCATTAGATTATAATCACATAGTTATTTATTGGTTGGTAATATTTCTATTGGTTTTGTAATGGTTCATTTTTCCAACATATCATTTTTTACATCTAAGGACTTCTTTATGTCCATGGGATAAAGTATTGTTTCTTTATTTATTGCTAGTTATTTATTATAAGTTGTTATATCTTTCCCCATATCAACTTCTTATCATCCTATAAATTATTTATTTCTTTAAGTAAGCTTTGATTATGAACCCTTACACATGAAACTTATTCCTCATTCTCTAGTTTTATTACCTTTCCCTTAAGGCCTTGGCTTTCTTACTGCTCCTATTTTAATCTTTTGATTTGCTCAAACAACCTTTGATTGAGATTCCTTAAGCTAGAAGCTTCTTCATATTTTTTGGATAACTTCTCCTAGAGATCTTGATTCTCATACTCCAGTTTATGATAACATTGCACCTTATCATTCGACTTCATCATTTTTTCCAGTAGTTTCTAATTATGCGTTGGCGCAAGCTAATGAGGATCTCTTTTGATGTGTTAGGTGTAATAGAAAATTGAAAAAACAAGCATCCCTAAACTTACATGGATATTTTGAGATATTTACACAATAAATATTGCTTTGATTAAAAGAGATGAAATGTAGTAAATTGAATAACATTTCCATATATATAAATTCTATCCATTGAAAATGTTCATAACTATATCATGTTTGATATTTTATAACATCACATTTTATTTTCTTGGCAAATGATAAGGTATATGTCTTTGTGAGTCCCTCCTTTGAGTGCCTAAATGATGGAATCAATATACAAAAGTTGGTAGACATATAGAGAACAAATAGTACTAGTGCAACACTATTTTTCCAAAATAAACTTAGTATTTTTTTTTTAATAACCTTGTGACCAAACCTCAAAAAAGTACATGATGTGTGGGTCCACTTTTGAAGGTCTTGATGCAATGATCATGAAATTCATTTTTTATAGCATGTAGAGGCCAATGTCTAGTAGTGCAACATAAAAAAAAGAATTAAATGCTTTGAGAAATGAAAAGTTATAGAAGAAACATTAACAATGTTCTTTTTTAGTTACGGAGTAATGACACAAGAAAAAGATAAATAAATAAATACACACACACACACACACACACACACACACACACATTAATTACATATTTGGAATCTGCAGAAATAATGCATATGTGTCTAAATTTCATAAAACATTATCGTGTAGACTGTAACGAGTGGTTAAACATAGACATATTGAGAAAATGGTTAAAATTCTGAATTAGCTATGGTTTACCATATTCCATAGCACAGGTTTGATTAATCATAAGCCAACTCTGAAGCAGACACATAGGAACAAGGATCACACACAAACACATGAGAAGGATCGGTTTAGGTGGTGAGGAACACAAGTGTGTTCCTTTTAAATTCAAATTTTCCTTTTCCTTTCCTTCCTATCTAGGTTCCATGAAAACCAAAATATGTGTATGTTTTATCTCTACAAAAAAATGCACAATTTTTAGAACTAAAATGTGTAAGCGATATGTATTAGTAAAACACGTGTGTGATGTTATAGACATAAAATTTACCTTAGTGGTAAGGGGAGGGAGGGGGTACGGGATAGGGGTTTAGGGATGATGCCAATAGTTGGAGGGAAGAGGGGGTATAAGGTGGGGGTAGAGATAAATATCAGGGCATAGTAAGTGGTAGGGGGAGGTGGATTAGGGGGGGGGGAGAGAGAGAGAGAGAGAGAGAGAGAGAGAGAGAGAGAGAGAGAGAGAGAGAGAGAGAGAGAGAGAGAGAGAGAGAGAGAGAGAGAGAGAGAGAGAGAGAGAGAGAGAGAGAGAGAGAGAGAGAGAGAGAGAGAGAGAGAGAGAGAGAGAGAGAGAGAGAGAGAGAGAGAGAGAGAGAGAGAGAGAGAGAGAGAGAGAGAGAGAGAGAGAGAGAGAGAGAGAGAGAGAGAGAGAGAGAGAGAGAGAGAGAGAGAGAGAGAGAGAGAGAGAGAGAGAGAGAGAGAGAGAGAGAGAGAGAGAGAGAGAGAGAGAGAGAGAGAGAGAGAGAGAGAGAGAGAGAGAGAGAGAGAGAGAGAGAGAGAGAGAGAGAGAGAGAGAGAGAGAGAGAGAGAGAGAGAGAGAGAGAGAGAGAGAGAGAGAGAGAGAGAGAGAGAGAGAGAGAGAGAGAGAGAGAGAGAGAGAGAGAGAGAGAGAGAGAGAGAGAGAGAGAGAGAGAGAGAGAGAGATGGAGAGGGGTAGGGGGAGTGGGAGAAATAGAGATAGAGAGAGGGGTGGAAGTGGTGGTTATTGGTAGGGAGACTAGGAGAGGGATTATGGAGAGAGAGGTAATTTAAGCTAGTGAGAATGTGAAAGAGAGAGAGAGAGAGGTAGTAGTGTTAGGGGGTTGTGGGAGAGAGATAGGGGTGGAGGTAAGGTGTAGGTGGAGTAGTAGGGGAGAGAAAGAGTGAGATATGGGGTAAGTAAGGGTTAGAGGAAAGAGTGGGGAGAGAGAGACAAAGAGGAGGAGGGGGTTAAAGGTAGGGGGAGATAGAGTGAGAGAGGAGGTTACTAAGGATTAAGGAGAATATGGGAGAGAGAGAGAGAGAGGGTGGGGGTTAGCTGATCCACCTAGCAATTGACATTGTTTGTCAACTTCAACAGGTTCAGTATCGACTTCGACAAGTACGAAACTCGACACAACCTCAACAGGCTTAGCACCTTGACATCCATCATCGACGCTAATATCTCAACATGACTACAACAAATTGTCCCTTTGTCTTACTGTCGTCTGTAACGGTTAAACTTTCGAACCATTCTGACTTCTTTGTACCTGAACGTAATGGGTAGACACCCAAGTGTTACCAACACTCTATATAAACATGTCCAAAAGTGTAATATACAAGCAGAGTAAATTTGAACATAATACAAGAATAATGAAATAGCATATATTCGTTTGAATTCTTGCATTTTGTCTATGTATGCATGTTCATGTGTGTGTAGTGTATTCCTTGTTTGCTCATTCTTAATATGCTTCCACCATAACAGTACTCAATTCATTCAAT